>JALHLI010000034.1:2500-107500 GCA_023349425.1 Anthopleura sola | reverse complement strand
CAACTTGTTTTGTTTGACCACAATGTTTACCACACTTATGGGGACCTGAAGCAGACAGGAAAAACCTTGTATCAGTACCATGAAACAACCTCTGCGCTGATGGCTAACTCACAGATAGAACCCTGAAACAACCTCTGGGCTGATCTAAGTCAGGGCATGGCTAACTCACAGATAGAACACTGAAACAACCTCTGGGCTGATGGCTAACTCACAGATAGAACCCTGAAACAACCTCTGGGCTGATCTAAGTCAGGGCATGGCAAACTCACAGATAGAACCCTGAAACAACCTCTGGGCTGATCTAAGTCAGGGCATGGCTAACTCACAGATAGAACACTGAAACAACCTCTGGGCTGATCTAAGTCAGGGCATGGCTAACTCACAGATAGAACCCTGAAACAACCTCTGGGCTGATCTAAGTCAGGGCATGGCTAACTCACAGATAGAACCCTGAAACAACCTCTGGGCTGATCTAAGTCAGGGCATGGCTAACTCACAGATAGAACACTGAAACAACCTCTGGGCTGATCTAAGTCAGGGCATGGCTAACTCACAGATTGAACCCTAAAACAACCTCTGGGCTGATCTAAGTCAGGGCATGGCTAACTCACAGATAGAACCCTGAAACAACCTCTGGGCTGATCTAAGCCAGGGCATGGCTAACTCACAGATAGAACCCTGAAACAACCTCTGGGCTGATCTAAGTCAGGGCATGGCTAACTCACAGATAGAACCCTGAAACAACCTCTGGGCTGATCTAAGTCAGGGCATGGCTAACTCACAGATAGAACACTGAAACAACCTCTGGGCTGATCTAAGTCAGGGCATGGCTAACTCACAGATTGAACCCTAAAACAACCTCTGGGCTGATCTAAGTCAGGGCATGGCTAACTCACAGATAGAACCCTGAAACAACCTCTGGGCTGATCTAAGCCAGGGCATGGCTAACTCACAGATAGAACCCTGAAACAACCTCTGGGCTGATCTAAGTCAGGGCATGGCTAACTCACAGATAGAACCTGAAACAACCTCTGTGCTGATCATAATTGGGGCAAGCTTATTAATACTTCAAGTTGAAATTTAGCTTGTTAGGTTATGTGGAGGGAGGAAAACCAAACAACCTAGAGAAAAACTCTTGAATGAAGTGTGAGACCTAACGAACTCTACTCACATGCTGACTCTGGCAATCAAACGCAAGATGTGAGGTGAGAGGCGAGTATGCTACTTGATTCCTACTGATGATATACTTACCCAGTACTGCAGGTTTAGGGATGAGTGGTTTTATCTCTGGCAGGGGATTCAACACATGCAGGAGTTTCTTTTCAGCCTGAAGCCGTTCTTGTATCAGTGCCGCAGCGTCATGTTTAGAGTTGCTTAGCACAGGTTTTTGTAGAGATCCCTTTATAATATTACCATCTGAATTGATTTGACGCTGCTTCCATGGGGCTTCCCACTTCTATATGAGAATGAATGAGAAATGGGAATAAAACAGTGAGAAAAAATGGGAAAGAATGAATAATACAGCTAATAGACAGACAGACACTAACCAATTTATTCCTGACGGGAGACATGACTGACACAGCTCCATTATTAACCATATTACTTGTGATGATGTTAGTACTATCGGCACCAAAGGTGACCACATTTGTACCGACATGATTGAAGTTGGTTTTAGTAACTAAAAGATAATAATAATAATAATAATAATAATAATAGTAATAATAATAATAATAATATTAATAATAATAATAATAATAATAATAATAAATAATAATTTAATAATTGGTTGAATTTAGTGTGATCAAGACTTACTTAGTCCTGCAGTGGTTCTTTTTCTTATGGTACTTGCTTGTATGATGGATACTGTGCTTTCATCAAGAATGTGGTTCGTTATTGGAGAGTTTGTCCACCCCATGCCGACAGTACTGTCAGGAATAGAACAGCTATTGTTTGTTTCTGAAAGAAAGAAAATAATCTTATATCATGTTGATGTTTCTTATCACTCAGTATTCAAATTTCATCAATATCCTGAAACAACCTTTGGGCTCATCTAAGTCAGGGCACAGTTCACAAAATGAAGACTTCCCCTGAGTGACAGGAAAATAAAAACTAAGAGTAATGAGTAAAATATTGTCTGCTATAAAGAGATAAACATACTTGTCAAGTTCACACTCTTTGGTACCCCTTGGCTGTTTGGTTGAATATTTCTTTTTCCTGCCATCTTTGGTACCCCTTGGTTGTTTGGTAGTATATCAATTTTTCCTGCCGTCTTTGGTACCCCTTGGTTGTTTGGTAGTATATCAATTTTTCCTGCCGTCATTGGTACCCCTTGGTTGTTTGGTAGTATGTCAATTTTTCCTGCCGTCATTTGTATCCCTTGGTTGTTTGGTTGAATATTTCTTTTTCCTGCCGTCTTTGGTACCCCTTGGTTGTTTGGTAGTATGTCAATTTTTCCTGTCGTCATTTGTATCCCTTGGTTGTTAGGTAGTATGTCAATTTTTCCTGTCGTCATTTGTATCCCTTGGTTGTTTGGTTGAATATTTCTTTTTCCTGCCGTCTTTGGTACCCCTTGGTTGTTTGGTAGTATGTCAATTTTTCCTGCCGTCATTTGTATCCCTTGGTTGTTTGGTTGAATATTTCTTTTTCCTGCCGTCATTTGTATCCCTTGGTTGTTTGGTAGTATATTTCTTTTTCCTGCCGTCATTCGTACCCCTTGGTTGTTAGGTAGTATGTCAATTTTTCCTGTCGTCATTTGTATCCCTTGGTTGTTTGGTAGTATATTTCTAGGTGTTGTGGTCCTTGTGGTATTTGTTGCTATTGATTTATGTGTTGTTGTGTTTGATAGTGGTGTAGTGTTGAGTGTATTAGTGCCTACTGTATGTTTGTGTGTATGTAGACTTGATTGGCGAGTATCAGTTGTAGATGATGTGTTGTTGTTTGTTGATCTTCCTGATGCTTTACTTGTTGTTTCAGATTCTCTTGATGAAGTGTTCTGTTCAACCTTGCTGCTGTTTTGAGATGAATCCTGTCCCCCTGAAGATGTGCTGATTGAGCCCTTCAATCAACATCAAGATCTGATGTTAGTGAATAAATCAAATGTATAAGATGTAAAACAAGACATTCAAATTTTAATGACATCCTGAAACAACCTCTGGGCTGATCTAAGTCAGGGCATGGCTAACTCACAGATAGAACCCTGAAGCAACCTCTGGGCTGATCTAAGTCAGGGCATGACTAACTCACAGATAGAACCCTGAAGCAACCTCTGGGCTGATCTAAGTCAGGGCACGGCAAACTCACAGATTGAACCCTGAAACAACCTCTGGGCTGATCTAAGTCAGGGCATGGCTAACTCACAGATAGAACCCTGAAACAACCTCTGGGCTGATCTAAGTCAGGGCATGGCTAACTCACAGATAGAACCCTGAAACAACCTCTTGGCTGATCTAAGTCAGGACATGGCTAACTCACAGATAGAACCCTGAAACAACCTCTGGGCTGATCTAAGTCAGGGCATGGCTAACTCACAGATAGAACCCTGAAACAACCCCTGGGCTGATCTAAGTCAGGGCATGGCTAACTCACAGATAGAACCCTGAAACAACCTCTGGGCTGATCTAAGTCAGGGCATGGCTAACTCACAGATAGAACCCTGAAACAACCTCTGGGCTGATCTAAGTCAGGGCATGGCTAACTCACAGATAGAACCCTGAAACAACCTCTGGGCTGATTTAAGTCAGGGCATGGCTAACTCACAGATCAAATAAGAATTTGGCTTGCTTCAAGCCAAGGAATCAAACCAGAAACCCCAGGGGCAAAACAAGTGTGCTACTGTTACATAACTCTTGATCCCCTTATATTAATAACCTTTGAACAGTGAGATGGACTGAAGAGTTGTAGTATAGTAAGTAAGGTTAATTGTTTACCTCTGATCCTTGCTGTACTTGTTTTACAGAATGATTCCTATTTTTCTCTGATTCCTCTTGCTTTTTACCTGGAATTGTAACACACGTAACAAAAAAGAACATGTCATTCCCTTGAGTATCATTTCTTTGTTTAACAGTTGTGGATGAGAAGACACATGAATATGGATACAACTCATACAAACAATCTAATTCCAGTACCTTTGGGGTCAGTTTTACTGTACAAACAGAAGCCAAAGTGTGGACTGGTTAAGCTCATGTCCACGTACGGTTCATCTGAATTCTGGGGAGCCTTGCGCTGCCTTTTGTTTTTCTTTGACTTTGAGATTTTACCATCCACCTTAAGTTAGATAATAGAAATGTACAACAATGAACTACTGAATCTAGCTCACATGCACATTATGCAAAATGACTAGTGGTTACTAGTATTACCATCCACCTTTAGTTAGATGATACAAATGTACAAGAACAATGAACTACTGAACCTAGAGCTCTTACATACACATAATGACTAGTGATTACTAGTTGGGACTGTTTGTGTGTTGAATACAACAAGTGAATAAGAAGGAAATACCATGTAAAAAGGGATTCACTGATAATGACTACTAGTGGTTACTAGTGGTTACTAGTTGGGACTGTGTTGCTGTGTTGAAAATATAAAATAGTTGTACTATACCCCTCTTTTACTCTAATGAAGAACTAGCCCGCATAACGTCAGTAGAGTTCCAAAGTCTTTTACATGCGTGGTATTTACAGCTAATTTATGTCACAAGTGACCAAGTAACTTGAATATTTTGATTGGAGTTTCGGCAGCTTTGTTTCAAATTCCAAATTTTGACACCAACTACAATCAAAATGCTGGCAACTCAAATTATTTTTGTTTCAAGAATAAATATTTTCAAGCTGATACTTAGCGATGTGGTTGGGAAGTGAATTCTTTTGGTAATTATTTCACAATTTTCATGATAGTGGGTCCAAAACCTAGTTTTGAACTGAATTTTTTTTTAATATTGGAGCCTTTGAATAGAGATTTGAAATATGAATATGAGGTCTTGAAAACTACATTTGAAGTCTCGGATTTACTGGTCAGGTGTGACGTAAATTAGCTGTAAGTTTCCTTGTTATTCACTTGTTGTACACATAATTCATAAGGAAATATACAAAAGACGGATGATAATTAATCACTGATAGTTGCAGTATTATCCTCCTTACCAAAGCTTTGTATAACGGTTCAAGACGAGTAGAGCCTCTGTAGATCCATTCTGACCGGTTATCAACCTGAAATAACATCTAGTAACACAAACAAAAAACTGGTTAACACAACAAGTAGGGGTAAATAACTAGCATAACAATGAATAGAAAACATGCACACATACTGGGTGCAGTAATATTGCATGAGGGGGTTGGCAGAACACAAGAGTAATGTTAGGAGAAGCACAATGCATAGAAAACATGCACACATACTGGGTGCAGTAATATTGCATGAGGGGGTTGGCAGAACACAAGAGTAATGTTAGGAGAAGCACAATGCATAGAAAACATGCACACATACTGGGTGCAGTAATATTGCAGTAATATTGCATCAGAACGCAAGATTTATAACAGTTATTTTCTAACAGCAGGTAGAAGACTAGACTCTTACCTTCACCAGACTACAGTCTACTTGCATCACTTTAGCTTTGAGCCTGAAACAATACAAATATGAGACTCAGTATGTGTACCAGTATGTGTACCAGTATGTGTACCAGTATGTGTACCAGTATGTGTACCAGTATGTGTACCAGTATGTGTACCAGTATGAATACATCTAGTATTGTTACCATTTTCCCCTCCATTCTGTCTTCACCCATTGGTTTGTCTTGAGAACAACCATTGGTCTCTGAATATCAACAAGAAAGTGGATTGGTAAGTGGATAATAGGTGTATTGAAGGGATGGAAAAGATATGGAAAGAATGGATGGATGGATGCATGGATGGATGCATGGGATTGATGGACGGGATAGATGGATGGACTGGATAGATGGAAGGTTGGGATAGATGGATGGGACAGATGGGATGCAACGGATAAATGGATGGAAAATATGTTGAAAAAATTAATGGGATTGGATGAAATGATTGGCAAGCGGATTGTAATGAAGGATGGATTCATGAATGGAAAAACTGCTTAAAGAAAAAATGGTGGGATGGATGGATGGAGGGATTGATGGGTAGATAGGATAAGATGGATAAGTAGGTAGATGTTTCTAATACAGTCAAGTAATGTAACCTACATTAGGGAATTCCTCCAGATATTCTTGTATAAACTCCTGTGAATGTTCAGCAACCTCATTCCACACTTTATCACCTGATTACCAAACAATAAATCAAACAGATCTTCATTAATGTCGACAACAATACCTGTTCCTTTACCTTGGGAATAATGTTATCCCATTAAAGACCATGTGTCATTCCATAGAGTATCAATTCTTTGTTTAACGGTTGCACATGAAAAGACACATGAATATGGATACAACTCAAACAAAGAATCTTATTCTTAAGACCACGTGTCATTCCCTAGAGTATCATTTCTTTGTTTAATGGTTGCACATGAGAAGACACATGAATATGGATACATCTCAAACAAAGAATCTTTTTCTCAAGAGAATGACACATGGTCTGAAATAGGAAAACATTATGCCCAAGGTAAAGAGGTTTGTTACAGATCTTGTCAATAGATCTCTTTACCTTCGTATGCAAATTGCCCATTTCAGACCACATGACATTCCCTTGAGAAATGCTCTTTTGTTAAAATATTTACACATGAAAGAATCAACTACCAAGAGTGGCATCACATGGTCTGAAATGGGCATGGACATGGACAACAAAGGTAAAGAGGTCTGTTATAATGAGTATCCCATATCCAGCAGATCAAGATAAGGATGTCTACATACCAGTATGATAGACATGATGTAGTTTGTGTAGGGGTAGGTATTGAGCAAAACCATCATCAAAAAAGATTAGGAATCTGAAATTAGAAAAAAGAATATTAGAAATTGACAGACCATTCATTAAAACGACTAATTTCTTCAATAATATATTTTTTAAATCAAAAGGTTTTCATGATTGGTGGTTTTCCATCACGACCATCAAGGCAGTTGCGGTTGTTTTAGATGACACTGATTTCAAGATAAGACTTCTACTAATTTCATAAGCTGACACCAAAAAGGAGTTTGCCATATTATTAACAATATTTACCTTGAATCTCAAGGTAAATATGGTTAATACAAGATAAGACTGACCTGTTACTATTCTGTGGACAACAGATCTCGGCAACTATTCCTGCATACAGCACATCAAGCTTGCCATACGGACCTAAAAAACACAATCATCATTCGTACGATGTTCACACATGTCTTCATTGTGCAAGTTACTTTTAAATTCATTGATATAGTTTTTTAATCATGCTCTATAAACTTACTAGAAGATATTGTTGTTAACAAGAGGGACAGTAAACAAAGTCAATGCATGCTGACAAACAAACAAACAGCACAAATACACTCAGAAACACACCTGTGCTCTAACTATCTTATTAGTGACACAAACATGGTAGGGGAGGGGATGGTAGGGAAACAATTGCAAAGAAAAGAAAATGCATGTAACCTTCTTTTGCTTCACGCCAGGATGCAGCCTCATCTGCTGTCTCTCTTGGTCTTAATGCTAAGAAAATCAGTTATTAAGGAACAGTTAAATTTAAAGTCATTATTTAGGGTGGCGTGCGCTGCTACAGCGCTATCACTCACTGCTGTGTAGTTCATGCCTGGTGTCGTGGGTTTGATCCCTGGCTGAACCACATAATTATGTTAGTTGTGTGATGTTTGATGTGTTCTTCTCTTCCTTGCCACAAGGGTTTTACACCAGGTATCCTCCCTCTATAAAAATCAACATGTGAGTGTTGTGTGTTGTAAGTAATGACAGTGAGTGTGGAGTGACCTCACTAAAGAGCCCCATTACAGGGAGTGATAGTTGTGATTGAGAAGTACTATAAACAATACTTGACATTTTTGCATCTCTGGTGGATGCTAGTATATAACTACTCTAGTGCCACCCTTATAACAGTCTTATAATTATACCTCTTATTTACTATCTCATTTCTGATTGGCTGAGAAAGTACAGCCAATCCTCAATACCACATGAGCTTAACGTGATAAAAGTATTATCTGCTGAAAATTCTACAGACAATATATTCATAATGTGAAACTCATTCAAGGTCACATACTCAGACCTTGCCCTAGTGGCCTGAAATGGAAGAACGTTATGCACAAGCTAAAACTAAAAGGGTTTATGACAGGAAGATGATGAGCAAGGTCCAAGTATGTTTTGCTTACAGCACTTCTCAATCACTCAGGCAAAAGCATACAATTTTCTGTTGCGACAAAATCAGGTTTTAGTTGACATGAATCAAAGTATATCCATAACATTGTCAGAATAAAGTTTTAAAGGGCACAAACTTATGGATTGTTCAGGTTGAGCTGATGTTTAGGCAACACAGCAATAATGAATGAGAAATAACCATCAACATTGTTACCATTACCTACTACTCTGCTGCCGACATGCAGAACATCTAGTGGTGGGCTGCTCTCCAGTGCAATGTGGTTCGATCGTAATAAACCTCTATTACCCTGGTCAAATTTTACTCTAAACTTGACCTGCGACAAAATGGGACAAATTATTCACACATAAATAATAAATAGACTTTTCCTTAATTCAAATTCATTAATTCTAAATTTCCTAAAGTCAAATTGAGCTCTCGCCTCTTTTTTTCTCACATTCTTTTACCTGATTGAAACGATCTTTTATAACTTTCAATATTTCACCTGTAGAAGAACAATATAATGATGTTAATAATTTGAAGAAAAAAGAATGTATTTCAAGAATTCATCTTTGGTCACCCTGTGTCCTAGTTACCACAGGAAGACCAATCATCTTACCTGGATACCACAAGTCATCTGCTCTTTTACCAATAATTCTTGTTCCTTCTTCAAACCTTGGGGGACTTGGAGGTCTAGAATAGAACAAGACACAACTGTATCACACTGTTGTATATATAAGGTATAGCCCCTTTCACATGATGGCAAAGCAGCTCAATTTGGAAGACAAAACTAAGAAATCTCAATCTCCTGAGAATTGCAACCTATTGTTTTGTCCTCCAAAATGAGTTGCATTCAACTTAGTATATACCTCTTTGATTCTGGTGTGATGACTGGCATGTCTCCAGGGGTATCTTTCTGCTTGCTTGAACTACTCCTGTACAAATATTACATCACATTTACTAGCGGTAAAAGAATACTGTCATTAATGTCCAAACAGATTGGCAAAACATATAGTACTTATTATTAATACACCTCTTTACCTTGGGCATAATGCTTTCTTATGTGACCATGTGTCACTCTCTGGAGAATAAGATTCTTTTTTTTGAGTTGAATCCATATTCATGTGTCTTCTCATGTGCAACCGTTAAACAAAGAAATGATACTCTAGGGAATGACACGTGGTCTTGAGAATAAGATTCTTTGTTTGAGTTGTATCCATATTCATGTGTCTTCTCATGTACAACTGTTAAACAAAGAAATGATGCTCTATGGAATGACACGTGGTCTGGAGAATAAGATTCTTTGTTTGAGTTGTATCCATATTCATGTGTCTTCTCATGTGCAGCCGTTAAACAAGGAAATGATACTCAAGGGAATGGTATGTGGTGTTTGAAATGGGAAAACATTACACCCAAGGCAAACAGGTCTATTGGTTGTTCCATTCCTCATTCTTGTTGACTACATGTATAAAGTATACAATAGTCAAATGCAATTAATGAATTTACCTAGTATCTGGTATTGAGGTCTCTGCAGATGCTGATGGCATAGATGGTGTAGCAGCAGATCTTAGGTGCTGAGGTGGAATCGTTGGCTTGGATGATTTCAGTGTTACCATACTAGTAACAGTTGCTGCACCTGATTCTGTGGGTGACTTTAATGTTCTATAAGCAATAACACCTTCTTCTGTCACCAAATTCTTGGGTGTGGCCTCAGGAACTGTTGCTATTGGTTTTGGCAACATTGATACAGGAGTACCCACTTTCCAGACCTTTGCTGGTTTAGTTTGTGTTGTAGCAGTACTAGAAATGCTTGTAGTAGATACAGACTCACTAGCAACATTCTTAACACAAATACTTTCTGATGTGCTTGTCTTTGCTATGGTAACAGGAGGAGTTTCAGTCTCCATGTTTGTTTGACAGCTGAAGTCATTTTTAGGTGTTTCTTCTTCGTCATCTATTACTATTATGTGCTTAACTCCCTTGTCGTCATTAACTCCATGTTCCAACGCACTGTTGCAACAGAAAAATATTTTTACAGGTTTTTGAAAAGAAATAGTTATGCTTGAACTATTAGAAAAGTATATAGACAAAAATGGACATTTAAGGAGGCTGCCTACAGTTTTTCTTGTGCTCACACCCTTGTCTTTGGAAGGCTGCAGTTCTTACATACAAGCACTTACCATTTTGAAATTTCACCCATCTACTGCATGATGAATGAAGTTTGTAACAATGTATATCATTAAAAATTCCATTGTATATCATTGAAAAGGCCTTTAGATTTTTCAATGAAATATATTGATACAAACTTCATTCATCATGCAGTAGATGGGTGAAATTTCAAAATGGTAAGTGCTTGTATGTAAGAACTGCAGCCTTCCAAAGACAAGGGTGTGAGTACTAGAACCACACATGACAATATACAGATCTATATACAAACCTTAGAGGGAGATTTTCGTCTTTCTGTATCTTACGCAGCTGGTCTTCTATTGACTTAAGAAGAGTTTTGAGTTCATTTTGACTACCTATTGAGAGAAAAAAAAAACATAAATATTAATAAGGCAAATAAATTAACTTTGTTTATAGAGGATAAAAAAGTGCATTTGTGACCCTTCACGCGACTTCGGGGCTTAACGCAATTGAGCGTTGAACCGTTTACCATTTCAACGCATTGAAGACCGTTGACAATGCGTTGATAAACATTTTAAGACCGTTGAAAAACATTGGAATTCGTTACAGCGTTGGAGTGATGCGTTGAGGAACATTTAAGACCGTTAAGATTGTTCTGATAAAAATGCTCGAAACGTTGAGAAACATTATTTAGCTTACTTTTTCTAAGAGCATGTCCGGTCACCTTTGATCCGTTTGATATGTCACGATTATAGTTATTTGCACCAGTAAATCCGTTGCCCATCCATTTTCTATGATCGTACATACATTTTTTAGTAAACTGTCGGTGCAAATATTTCTCATGCCTTCTTTTGATAACTCTTGGATATACGCGAATTCGCTCACGATAGATAAACCATCTACAATTGTTTTACGGACACTTCTTGAATTTTCTTTTCGGATGAATCAACAGGTTCGAGAAAAGATGTAGCTATAGGTTGAGGAAAAATGATAAAATAAACACTTAAACTCAATTAGTCAAATCTTCATTTAAAGTAAGGGAACCGAAAATACAATCGTATCGTTCAAACGCAGTTCTTCACATGAACCGAAGGCATTGAAATCAACGATAATAAGGCGGTCTTCTCTGATGTCACCGGGTTTCAGGCTCATGATAACATCTAGTCGGCGCAGTGAAAACACATTCCAACGTGCAACTCACAACTACCGAGTTCGCAGAATAGTGAAAATCACAGTAAACGAATTTGTATTCTTCAAGTACATTTTTAAAATATAATTATTTCTGCGAAAACTTTTTAAGTTTTTATAAAAAAACAGTTTAAAATCATCCATTGAAGTTCGTTATCTTCGACCCGAAAATAGCTAAATAGTTTTGTATGTATATTTCGATCACCCTGGAGTAATGCCCAGAAGCAAGTAGGCTAAAGGACTCAAATCAGTATTTCAACGAATTGAATGTGTCACTGATAAATAAAAGGGATGTACGAATTACTGTACCTATTTTGCAATGATTTGCTTAATAATTCAAGTGAATTTATTCTTCATCCCTACAATAATTATCAAATAACACAGCAAGGTCAACCGAAACGTTGAACCTAAGGATTGAGTAAACGTTGATAATCATCAAAAAAGCATTTCAACGTTTTTCAAGTTCATTAAGAAACGTTACAACGCATTATTGATCGTTGACAATGCGTTGCATTGCGTTGACAACGCGTTGAAAAGCGTTGAAAACGCATTACAACGCAGATTGCGTTAAGCCCCGAAATCGCGTGAATTAAGGGTCACATTTGATCATCGTTATGGAAAATATGTGTTAAATAATCTAATAAATTATCATTATTAACACTTGACAGTAATTCAACTGATAAAATCGTGGTCCTCTTTAAACGCCTCTAGTTGATTAGGGATGGGACGGCCATTAACATGGTCATCTGAGCCATGTGAAGGTCTAGCCATTTCCAGCTATAATGACAAAGGCAGCACTTTGTCCTCAGTTATTTTAAGACCCTGGGTGTTGGTCAAGCTGGGACATGAACCACAACCTCCCGCACAACAGACCGACGCTCTTACCAATTGAGTTAACCGGATGGTGGTAAATAAAGATGTTATCCTTTTGTCTGACAGTGTTCTACACTAATGGAGCTATACAATTATTGAATAAATAGCACTACAGGTGTGTTTTGAGAGGCTAGACAGGTCCTCTTATCAGGTGCACAAATATTAAGTACTACTTATTCACTTCTCCGACACTCCATACTCAATTCTAAAGCTCCCTATTCTTAGTGTCGCAGTGTTACAATTCCACAAGAAGCGGCCTCAAGTTTGAGATAACGGGAACATTGATATGTCTGGGGTTCAAGATAATGGGATATCACTTTACTTATAGGGTGTCAGAGAGAATATGTAATTCTGATCAAAGTAAAGCTTAAATATCTTATGTTTGTGCTTCATGTGTTAACAAACTCACCAGAAATAACATCTGCTCTGCTTGAGAGAGAAGCAGTGGATCTGCAATAAAGAAAATAAAATACAAAAACCGTCATAAGATTTCGTCATGTATTATGTTGTTATAATTTGTGCAAATTGTCCCTATCACAAAATAAAAACGCGCTAAAAACACGTTTCACATTCTATAACTATCCTGAAATAGTTGATAATAGCCGACTTAAGATTGGAATACAAGTTATACAAATTAATACATCTCAGATAAGAAGATATATCATAATTCTTAAAACTAGTTTCAAGGTTGTTTTCCAATAGTTTGACAGGCTGTCTTATCAAAGGCTTCGCTTCTCCTTCAATCCCGATTTGGCCTCGATTTTTAATACGGTAAGAACCCTAATTACATGTATTACAGTGAATACTCGTACATAATACACCAACTAACAGATTTTCAATCTAAAATTCTTAATAATCAGCCATTGTAGTTTGTTGTTGTACCTTGAACACAAAGCCAAGAAGCCCACTTCTTCAAGTTCATCGTCTATTAAACGATTAAGATCCAGTCCTTCTTGTTCTAACCTTGCAACCATAGCTCCTATCTCCCCCATTAATCTATATTTCAGTGTTGTTATGGTCAAGGGAGGGATTTTAGGGGTGTTTTTTGTGAGTAAACCATGACTTTTTGTATCTGTTCTTTCACATGTGCAACGAAAACCAATCCTTCAATACACTACCACGCATGCGCGTCCTTCATGCGCAAAAACACTTCGAGCATACCTTCACTAAACAACCGCTGTACAACCACAATAAAACACAAAGATTAATAACAATTCCAAACTTATGAAACTCAAATATTATTTTCATTAATACCATTTTAGTAATAAGTATTTTGCGTAATCCAAGGTTGTGAATAAATGTCTAGAAAATAAGATACAGCTTAACGTCTCCATTGGGGTTCCTGTGGTATGGACTAGGTACCAATTTTACGCGGTTTGTCGAGGAACGCCTGGTCGGAATCGTTCTTTGAACGCGAAAAATGAAAAAATGGAAAGTTCGAAAGAATTGAAAGAAATTACTGAGGAATTGAAAGAAATAGAGGACCAAATAACGGTTCTTTTAGAGAGGCAGCAGTACTTGGTAGAAAGGAAGGATGAAATTGAAAATAACTTGAGTCATGAAGATCAGCCGGAAAACAAGACTAACCAGAACTTCAATGTCACTACTTTTCCTTGGTCTACTGAGCTTGAAGAAGCCAGGGAAAAGATCTTCAATATCGGGAAATTCCGTCCATTACAATTAGAATGTATTAATGCTACGATGTCTGGTTGTGACTGTATTCTCATAATGCCGACTGGAGGGGGGAAGAGTTTGTGTTTTCAGCTCCCAGCAGTTATCTCACAAGGTTTGACGTTGGTTGTCTCCCCCCTGGTTTCACTTATGGAGGACCAGTTGATGGCATTAGAGAGACTGAAAATTCAAAGTGCAATGTTGAGTGCAAATAGTACAAAGGAGAAAGTGAATTCTGTCCATGCAGCCATGTTGGACAAGAAATCTGGTCTGAAGATCTTGTATGTCACCCCTGAAAAGATTGCTAAAAGTAAAAGGTTTATGGCAAAACTAGAAAAATGTTATGAAGGTGAGTTTGGTGAGTTTGTTGTCATGCTTTTATGATACAATTTTTTTTCCAGGTTCTCTGGTTTTCTTCCCTCCGCAAAACCTACCGGGGCTTTCATTTATTAGTGTATGGGGGTGGGTCAGCAATATTGGGAGGGTCAAATTATTTTCGCTAAGCTATATAGGGGGGGTTGTTACTAATTGTATGCAGCTTTATAGGGGTTTAGTAATAAACTGGATGAAATATAAGGGGGGTTCTGATATTTTTGCCAACTCTGCACGGAAATAGTATTAATTCCCATTTATTTATCGATTATGTCTATTAATAATTACATATATTAAATTGTCCTTTGTCCCTTCTAGCTGGTTATCTCTCAAGAATAGTAATCGATGAAGTTCACTGTACAAGTCAATGGGGTCATGATTTTCGTCCAGATTACAAGATTCTTGGTATATTAAAACGACAGTACCCAGGAGTACCCATACTGGGACTAACAGCAACAGCAACTACTAAAGTGATTGAAGATGTGAAGAAGATCTTGAATCTTGAACCAGACTGCTTGATGTTGAGGGCATCATTTAACAGGAAAAACCTGTTTTATGAGGTATTTATGACGTTAAATATAGCTCATTGAATTATTCTGTTCACTTACCCACCCACTTACTCAATTGTTCATCTATCCACTCACACACCCACCATCTCACTCACCTACCCATCTATCCACTCACTCACCATCTCACTTACTCACCTACCCATCTACCTACCCACCCACCATCTCACTTACTCACCTACCCATCTACCCACCCACCCACCATCTCACTTACTCACCTACCCATCTACTAACCACCTCTCTCACTCACCTACCCCACTACCCAGTCACTCACTTACCCTCACTTATCTGTCTACCCACCAATCCACCCATCATCTCACTTACTCACCTATCCCACTACCCACTCACTCACTAGCTTACCTGTCTACCCACCGATCCACCCACCGTCTCACTTATTCACCTACCCCACTACCCACTCAATCACTTACCCTCAGTTATCTGTCTACCCACCAATCCACCCATCATCTCACTTACTCACCTACCCCACTACCCACTCACTCACTTACCCTCAGTTATGTTTACCCACCAATCCACCCATCATCTCACTTACTCACCTACCCCACTACCCACTCACTCACTTACCCTCAGTTATGTCTACCCACCAATCAACCCATCATCTCACTTACTCGCCTACCCCACTACCCACTCAATCACTTACCTGTCTACCCACTGATCCACCCATCATCTCACTTACTTACATTTTTACCATAGGTGAGATATAAACCACCCTCTACTAAAGACTGCATGGATGACATTCACAGTTTAATCTCTTCAAAGTTTTCTGGTCAATCAGGTATTCACCTAAAACTCTTCTGAGCCATATAAACCAAATGACTACTAGTGTTTGTTTCAGTCACATTTTACATCACTTTTTCAGGCATTATTTATTGTCTATCAAGAAATGACTCAGAAGAAGTAACAAAAGAACTCACATTACGTGGCATCAAAGCTGCTTGTTACCATGCCGATATACCTTCAGCTCATCGCAGCCAAATTCACCTTAAATGGACTCAAAACAGAATACAGGTTGGGAACAGAAAATAATTCATCTTTGATAGGAAGCTAAAACTATTAGAGGATATTTGATTGCTACTGAACGCTACTGAACATGAATGAGTTTAATAGCAGTTATTATAGTTGCCTGCAAATGACAGGGGCTGTAAGGGTTTTGTTTTTCATGAAATTGTGAATGAGTTTTTTAATTTTCGTGATCTGTGATGAGCATGTTCTAAACGTTGTGAATCATGAATTTCCTTGAATTTGAACATTATTTTGATGATTTCCATGAACCGTGATCGTCCTTTTCTAATTTCCGTGAACCATGCTGAAGCCCCTTACTGCCCCTGAAATGTGATGCAAATGAGACAACAAGCATTGTATCAACCCGATAGCCTCACTTGTATGATTCTTAAACAAAAGAATATCTCATTGTGGGCTCAACTGTAATAACAGCTATTGAGAGTCACTTTTCGGGTCATATGTTTTTTTTTATCTCATAAATTTTCTGAAAATTGCTAAATTAAAGTGCCACAAAAAATTTCATGTAATATTGTTGATTGTTGTTGCCCTATCTTCCAGGTTGTAGTTGCAACAGTAGCATTTGGTATGGGTATTGACAAGCCTGATGTACGATTTGTGATTCATCATAGCCTCAGTAAATCCATGGAAAATTATTACCAAGAGAGTGGACGAGCAGGACGAGATGATATGCAGTCATCTTGCATTCTCTATTATAGACCTTTTGATGCCTTTCGACAACTGCCAATGGTTTTTACAGAGCAAACAGGTACCAGAACATAGGCGGCAGACCAGGGGGAGCGAGGGTTCTAGAGCCCCACCGTTTATATTTATAAAGATATATTATTATTAGATTGATTAACTTTATTTAAACACGGTATTCATCATTGTTAAGTAAGTTACTTGGCCATGTTGAGCTACATCCTTTGCAATTCAGCTGTTAGAGCTGCAAGAAAGGATGATTAGCCACTCCAAAAACTAATTGTTCCCACCAAGTTCAAATTCGGGTTTTAGTGACGAAGTCGCTCTGCAACGTGAAAAATTGTTTTATTAAATGAAAAAACATGAGATTGATGATTTTTTTTAAATATCTCTCAAAGTAAATTGAGGTTTTTGATCGGAATGATATTAATAGTCACAATTATCATTATGATTTGGTAAACAAGGGACTACAACAGGTACTACAAGAAGCTTTTACTTGTTTCCAACAAGTATCTACAGAAAATTTAAGTTGCATGCGAGAAGAAAATGTGAACAAAAATATACAAAAAAATTGCAATATGAATGCAATATTGTGTTTGTTTGTCAATGAATGCGTCTTCCTGCAAACTACCATCAAATGGCCATTAATTGGCTGACAGGGGATCTGGGGTGCGGAACTTGCATATTACCCATCCAGTTCTCAAGATTTTTTTCATCCAGTTATTTCCAAATCAGACACCATTCCTTTTTCTTACACTGTTTCCATTTCTTGAAGGAATCCAGAATCTGTATAACATCTTAAAGTATTGCCAAGAGGAGAGAACATGTCGCAGAGCTGTGATTGGCCAGTATTTTGGAGAACAGTGGAATCCAATACACTGCCAAAGCATGTGTGATCACTGTTCAGCACACACCAAGGGAAACGATGGTGAGAATTTGGTTATAATCCAACCATTATCTACCTTAAGTTAAAGAGTCCTGTTTTCTCTCTCAACAGCTGAATCCACTGACATAACAGATTATGCAAGTAACATTATAAAAATCTTGTCTCAAGCAAAGAGCCTTGGTGAAAGAGTGACTCCAAATAAGCTGGTTGAAGCCTGGAAAGGTAAAGGACCCCCAGTACTACGTGTAAAAGAAATCACTACACCCAACCTTACCCAAGACCAGTGTGAAAGGCTGGTTCTTCATCTGTTATTGAAAGGGTTTATCAAGGAGGAATTTCACTTTACGCCGTATTCTACAATAAGTTATCTTGTCAAGGGAACCAGAGCAGATATGGTCATGCGTGGTTTGCGTGTGAAGATGGAATTACGGGAATGTGACAAACCAACTGTAAGTAGGGAGATGGATATGCTTTTTCAGACAGTGTGGCAGTTGTGTTCTCGCCTCTCACATCTTGGGTCTCAGGTTTTGATTCCTGGACTTGGCATCACGTCATGCCTCTCCCATGGTTTTTTTACTGGGTTCTCCGTTCTTTTCCCTCCACAAAACCTATGCAAAAAAAACTATATATGTGAGTTAGTGAGATAGACATGCCCTGACTTAGATCAGCCCAGAGGTTGTTTCAGGGTTCTATCTGTGAGTTAGCCATGCCCTGAGTTAGATCAGCCCAAAGGTTGCTTCAGGGTATTGATTAGAAGTTCACTGAGAATATTGATAACTGGTCCTGTCATAACTGTTTGACGGAGAAAAGAAGCGTTGTCATCTTTGTTTTCTCTTCTCACTTCGTTATTCAGTTCTGTTTCAAAAATAGTCAAAAATATTTTGTATTATAATAACTGACGTTGCCTTGGTTACTATTTGAAGGTCAAGGTGAAGACCAAGCAGCTCAAGAACAAAGCGACAACAGCTGGAAGCAGCAAAACATCACAACCATCAAAGAAAAGAAAGAGAAAAATAAGAGATAGTCCGCCACCATCATCAACCAAGGAACCGTTCCTAATTGAATCTGACAGTGATGAAGATGTGAACTTCATATTGTAAATATACTGTGCAGAAACCGTAATCTACCCGGCTCCCTTTGTGCATCCTGTACCCAGCCTTATCTTCTTGTTCATTTCTTTACCCGATAAGCCCTCGTGTAACAGGAGAAAGACCATGTACTATTTTATGGTCAAGTAGTAACACTTGAATCATCACCTTTATCCTACATTGACTATTCTAAGTAGTATAGGAAATGGGGCTTCAACGCCTGGTGGATCACGGTGGATTGTGGATCAGTGGGATGATGTCATCAGATGGGTAGGATAGGGTGAACAGTGGATCAAGATGCGAATGCAAAAATGTATACATTTTTTGAACAAAACATTAAAGCGAGGCCAAAGCGCAGTGCATGGTGCGAAGTCAATCACTCTCAGTAAATGATTATTTTATGTACATAATTAGTAAGCATATTGACTTAATTGTATTTTGTTTGTTCTGTTAATAAAAAAGGTACCAAAACTGTTGTACAAACCGAGTGAGTTACGATCGAATTTTCAATATTTTTAAAACTGATATATATAGTGAAATACGATATTTTTCGAATAAAACATGAAAGCGATGCCGAAGCCACAGGGAGCCCACAGCCACTGGTAGAATCAGTGATTAGAACAAAATCTATCATGCGTAGATGCACGTGCTAGCTCCCGCACGAGCTCTGAATAAATTACCAGCTGCTAACGTTGCTAGCGTAGAATATAATGACAAGGGATGTCGTTTTGTTGTTTGTACAGATTGCACATTAGATAGCCGCTAACCTAGTGTAAATTCTAGAGTAGATTCTGGTGTAGATAAATCTTTACATATTCTAGTTTCTAGTGAAGATCAGTCTAGTAGTTTCTAACGTCCCGTCGAGCAGTTGCATGTCGTGCTATTGAATTGTATTGTTGGTGAATTATAATGAACGTTTTGACAAACATAACGTTTTTAGCTAGCAGACAATCACTTTTGGCAGTCTGTCATGCGTTCAAACTTACTAAAAATGGAAATAACAACATGAGAATAAAGTAATTCTATCAAGAATGTCATTTAAGAAATGTAGAGTAAACACTTTTCTACTACAAATACAGATAGCAATTCTCTTTAACAGACAAAAACGTTTTTCACTTTAATTAACGACAGAAATATTTCCTATCTATTGAATACAAATTTGATTTTGCATGCTGCATGACAAGGTAACGGCTTTCATGGGCTAAATCAGACTAGTGAAACGTCTAAATTACTTACTAAAAACTGTTTATTCCCAGTTGCAGATCAATTTTCAGCAGTGAAACTAAAGTGAAATGTCAACATTGTTTGTAGAGTATTACGAATTAGAAAATGGTTTGAGTGCTCTTAGGTCGTGCATCCGAGTAATACCAGGTCTTGATATTAGGCCTATCTCTTATTGCTTGATGGAACTTCTTTAAATGGGTATTATCTTTATCAAACAACTCTGGACATTCAGACATATTCCCATCGACAAAATGAAATATGCACAAATCGACCCAGGAGATTTGTTTACCCACGAAGACTAACTCGCCATTTGCCAAGTAATTCTCTTTCAAGGTAGTTTCAAAGAAATTCAACCACCTTGGCAGTCGCTTTGTCTTGTAATACTCAATAAAAGGCTTTGCTTCTTCTTTTTGCGAGTCGTAAGACGCGTTATAATCGATAGGGTGCCATGCTCTACAACCTTCCTCGACGACATCCACCACTCCAGCCATCAGCACTTCGGCTTGTAATCGATCTTTCTCCGTCTTTGGATACAATCTACCGTGGTCAAGTTTCTTCCCCAGATATCGACATATCACAGGCGTTTGACTAATCACGATATCACCGTGTTCAATCACAGGGAAAGCGAAATGCTTCTGGCCTCTGCCATATCCCATTTGCTTGGCTTCCTCGAATGTCTTGTCTTTAAACACATCTTCGAAAGGTGTTTGTGTTTCATGGAAAAGAAGTCGTACAAACTCCCCTCTTCCTAACATCCCAGGCCAATAGAAGAGCTTGAATTCGGGTTTCTCCGACATTGTAAGTAGAAAAGTAGAATAACTTGGAACGAGATGACACAGAACTCGTGCACTCGATCGTGACAGGCCGTGGCAGGGTGGGGCACATACGGAAGCCCAGGAGGGCCCCCAAAGGTTTTTGTTTTTATTTTTGACTTTTCGGTTTTCGGTTTTCGTTTAAGCCTAGAAAAAAATCATTCCTCTTCAAAATGAAATTTAAAACAAGATTTGTTGTCCAAAGATTATCGAGAAACAATTTTTTTTTAACTTGGCCGAGGGGGCTGAATCGTCGTCGAGCATATCCGCAGGACGCTGTCGTAAAGAGGAATGAATGATGTGAAAATTAAAGCCTAGAAAACTGTTTTGGTCGAAAAATACATTTGACCTTAAAAAATAAATCAACCGATTTCAACCTCGTGATCGTATTTCACTATATATACTTTTTTGTTAACATAACAAACAAAAGACAATTAAATTAAGTCAATGTACTTTCTAAATGATTCGCAATAATAATCTAATCTAAATAATCCTGATGGTTCGCAACCCTGCGCTTCGGCCTCGCTTTCGTGTTTTGTTCGAAAACCCTCTTTTTCTCCCTTTGAATAAAATGAATAAATAATTCGGCTACATCCATCGACTTAGGGCAGGCTCGGACAGGTCGCAACATAAAAAATAGCTGACGTCACTCTACGGGGGATGTTGATCCACCATTCACCCTATCCTACCCATCTGATGACGTCATCTGACTGATCTACAATCCACCGTGATCCACCGGGAGTTGAACCCCTATTTCCTATACTACTATCCTACAGAACACACTCTTATTGTAACCTCATAACATGATATATATCTGTGGAGTTATACATTTTATTTCTTGGTGGTGGTCGTTTTATCGTCGTTCAAAATAAAGATCTCTTCGTTGTCTGTCTGTCCATATTGACTTAGGGGTGCATAATATATTTGGTGGCTGATGATGTCCTCTAATAAAGGCCTTAAAATCTGCTGGTTGATGAGTGGCTTTTTTTCCACACAGTGAGCAGAACATGGACACTTGATTTTGATCACTGTGTTCATCAAATAACAACAATGAATCAGTATTACATTCCCCAAAGTTTTTCAGGGTTTGATCTGTGAGTTAGCCGTATCCTGACTTAGATCAGCCCAGAGGTTGTTTCAGGGTTCAATCTGTGAGTTAGCCATGCCCTGACTTAGATCAGCCCAGAGGTTGTTTCAGGGTTCTATCTGTGAGTTAGCCATGCCCTGACTTAGATCAGCCCAGAGGTTGTTTCAGGGTTCAATCTGTGAGTTAGCCATGCCCTGACTTAGATCAGCCCAGAGGTTGTTTCAGGGTTGTATCTGTGAGTTAGCCGTATCCTGACTTAGATCAGCCCAGAGGTTGTTTCAGGGTTCAATCTGTGAGTTAGCCATGCCCTGACTTAGATCAGCCCAGAGGTTGTTTCAGGGTTCTATCTGTGAGTTAGCCATGCCCTGACTTAGATCAGCCCAGAGGTTGTTTCAGGGTTCTTTATGTGAGTTAGCCATGCCCTGACTTAGATCAGCCCAGAGGTTGTTTCAGGGTTTGATCTGTGAGTTAGCCGTATCCTGACTTAGATCAGCCCAGAGGTTGTTTCAGGGTTCTTTATGTGAGTTAGCCGTGCCCTGACTTAGATCAGCCCAGAGGTTGTTTCAGGGTTGGATCTGTGAGTTAGCTGTGCCCTGACTTAGATCAGCCCAGAGGTTGTTTCTTGCATGATGAGATTGCCTTATGACAGTAACTTTTATCAATTTTTAGCGCGCTCCATAAATTATCTTTTGTATAAACAATGACATTGAAAAAGCAATCGTGGTGAAGCTATCCAGAACGAGCGCTCTATATTGCGGCGATGTTCATTGATATCACCGAACCGTAGTTCGGTTTAGCCTTGTCCTAGGCGACATGAAGAGGATGGATTAAAACTGATGCCGGTTCGACAATCCGCTTCACTCAACATGATTCCCATTAACTATCTTTATGCATTTTATCACGCAGTAGCTACAAATCTTACCTACTACGGTCACCATCACCACATCTTGTAGCTGAAGAAGACTTGATTTCTTTCTTTGCAGGAAGAACAAAGTAGTCTACCCTGGGTAACGTACCACTTTTATCAACGTACTGACATCGATGATCCTGAACTTTCTAAACTCCGAGCATGAGAGATAAAAAACACATGTCAGGAGAAATGTAGGATTGCTTTTGTTTTTTACATATTGATGTAATTGCGCGCGCAGAAATACGAGCAACAAAATTGCAACATTGCGCAGTGTAATCTTATTTAGTTTGGGCTTCCTGTGTCGAGTTCCTTTCATTTATCTCATCAGGGGACCCCCCCTGTTATCTCATTAAATGCATGGTTCACGAGTAACATCACTTTTAAGTTTGTCGTGTGTATAGACGCATCAAGAGTTCCGCGCTGCTGCTCAATGCGCATGCTCAGGGGATTAAAAAGTGGAATGATATTTTGTATAATATGCAATTTTTCGGTATATTTGATTCAGAATTCGCTTAACGGTACGCGATCTTGAATATTTAGTGAAAATTGTACTTGAAAATGAGAATATGACATGTTTTACAAAATATCATCCCACTTTTTAATCCCCTCAGCATGCGCTTAGAGCAGTAGCGCGGAACTCTTGATGCGTGTATTGGAAATAATGTATTCTATTTCCTAGCCAAACTGCTCACAAAAGCTGCTAAAATATGGCAAAAATATTTTGTTAATGATTTAACTTCCCATGTAAAACATTGGATTAAAATGTTAGACAGAAATTGTGTCATGAAGAAAAAGAAAGAAAATTCTTTTTGGAATATTGCTTTTCTTTTTGGACCTGGAAGTCGTTATTGCATGTACGATTGACGTCACACCTAATTAAGCTCTATAGTCTAGTCTGTTACCATAGTTACCGTTAAAAAGTCCCGTATGTCCTCGTCTCTATTGTGGTGATTAAGAAGAGTGTACTTGATTGGGTTCAACATTCTGTTTCTATCACGTGACCGCGCAGCAAGCACAAGGTTTGGAACATTTGAATAAACCGACGGTAACTGGACCTTGGTATCCCATCCCATCCCAGAATCCTTTGCTGTACTGCTTGTTAAGGTCAGAAAACGTCTCTGCTGGAAGTATTTTGCAGTATCGTTGCCGAAAGTGTCCCCATAACGCCATTTGTATTGTGGTCTGAATCCTGCGTACCTGCAAGACAGAGACAAAACATTCCTGTCACAAACAGAAATTCCCAAGAATATAAGAGAAAGGTAAAGAAAGGAACGAAGGAAGAAAGGAAAGCAGAAAGGAAGAAAGGAAGAAAGGAAGAAAGGAAGAAAGGAAGAAAGGAAGAAAGGAAGAAAGGAAGAAAGGAAGAAAGGAAAGAAAGGAAGGAAGAAAAGAAGAAAAGAGGAATTTTTTTCTTTTCTTTAACTGTAATTCCTCCTATCATTCAATTTCCTAGAATCAAGGGAATAGCTGATTCGATTCATGAATCCAACTCCCCTTAGTTACCGTTGTTATGTCCCACAAGCTCAACAAATTAGCTACAATATCTCAGAATTTAAAACTCTGCATAATGGCGGAAATTTGATTACAAATTTTTCAATTGTTTACTGTCCTGTGAAAATAAAATAAAATTGTCTCATAATCCTTGTAGTACTCTTTAAAACAGATGCTGTGTATTTGTTTGTGGGACAAGATTTTAATTCCACCTGGAAAACTGCTGCAATCTATAACATACCCTGGTAAATGTCTCAAGTCCTGTAATGTCGTTAGAATAGGAGGCAAGAGCTTTGGTTCTTTTGCTGAAGCAGTTGACATTTTTTCTTATATAAATTCATTCAACCATTTCCCGTTCTTTTTTCATTCCTTATTACGTCACAAAGAATGACGTCATACCATAGCACACGAGAGACTGGGATCTAGTAAACACGCACCAGTCTCCCCGCGGTCCAGGGCGGTATTTTCGAATGCAGCATATTTGAAGCCATTAAGTTTGACATTTAAATGTTTTTTTTGACACAAAATTTGATCTTTTAACTAAATTCTGATAACCTTAAATTCAATTTTAAACCAAGATAAAGGTTTTTATTATCTAAAAATATCTAAAAATATTGATTTCAACCGTCAAGTTCGTTCATATTTTTGCGATGTCGTTGAGAGAGCAAGATCGAACAGTTGATCATATTTTACAGTTCGATGAATATGGATTCGCGATATTTAAACCAGAAACGACAAATGCTGAGGATGATGAGCGCTGCCATCAGTACAAGTGAGTATCATATAATATCAGTTCTATTGATGGTAACTATAACTAGTTGTGTTCAACTGTCTTAATTGCTACACCATTGAAGACTCAACATCCCACGAAAATATGTGTACAGAATCTTCTTTGACAGCTGTTTTACAGTACATTTTATTATTCAGATGTGATTCGTTGAAATATTCCAGTAAAAAGGCCAAGGCATGGAAGAGAATCATGGGCAGCTTGGACAACAGTACTAGTCACTTCATGTCCCCACATCATGTGAGCTATTCAACATTAACCCACTGTACAACAGTACTAGTCACTATTAACCCACTAACCCACTGTACAACAGTACTAGTCACTATTAACCCACTAACCCACTGTACAACAGTACTAGTCACTATTAACCCACTAACCCACTGTACAACAGTACTAATCACTATTAACCCACTGGACCACTGTACAACAGTACTAGTCACTATTAACCCACTAACCCACTGGACCACAGTACTAGTCACTATTAACCCACTAACCCACTGTACAACAGTACTAGTCACTATTAACCCACTAACCCACTGGACCACAGTACTAGTCACTATTAACCCACTAACCCACTGTACAACAGTACTAGTCACTATTAACCCACTAACCCACTGTACAACAGTACTAGTCACTATTAACCCACTAACCCACTGTACAACAGTACTAGTCACTATTAACCCACTAACCCACTGGACCACAGTACTAGTTCTTGATTGTATTAGATTGTGAAAATGAAGATGCTGATCAGTAGGATATGGCCGGTCATCACTTGGGCCCCACTATTTTATTGAGCCTTGGTTAATTGAAAGCTAATTCTAGAAGGGGTAGTTGGTCTTATGTAGGGAAGCATATAGATTTGCACTTCATGTTTTTAGTAAGGGGAAGGGGGGCTAACTAACCCCCATTAGGATATCCACATTTCATTCCATATTGAATTGTTTGTAAATAGTTACGTCAGTCAATCAAGTCTGGAGTACCCAAAGAAGTCCGAGGGGATTTATGGAATAATCTTCTGGATACTAAAGCCATACATGCAAATACTTCATTCAATTACCAGGTACATAACTGCTATCAACCAACTGTTCAAACAGATTGGTTAAACAATAAAAAATATTACATAATAATTGTATAGTTTGGATTCGACTGAACAGTGTTATCAACCAACTGTTCAAACAGATTGGTTAAACAATAAAAAATATTACATAATAATTGTATAGTATGGATTCGACTGAACAGTGTTATCAACCAACTGTTCAAACAGATTGGTTAAACAATAAAAAATATTACATAATAATTGTATAGTTTGGATTCGACTGAACAGTGTTATCTGTTGATTACTGAAAAAAAACCATTGCATGGATTATGTTATATGCAGTTTGTATTGTGCTTCTCAAAACTTCCCTCATGCTCTGCCATTCCCTAAGTGTTTTATAACTGCACACAGTGCAACATACAAGTTTTTAATTTCTACTTATATAATGCAAATTATCATAACCAAAATTATTTTGAGTAGGAACAGAGTCAGAGTAAGGGGATTGCACGTGCATTCTGTGTGTTCTCATGCACATGCACCTTAACCAATCAAAATGCAAGATTTATGACTCACTGTTATTCTGTTACTGTAGACCAACCTTGAAGAGATCCGTTGTCTGTTAGTTGATCTTGGTGTCAGTGAATATGGGGGTATCAATTGCATTCAGCGACTTGGTTATGTACTTGGTAAGTACAGTACTTGGTATAATTATACATGAAAAGACAAGCCTGTAGTTAGATTAGGGCAAGTACTGGAATGATCTAAAGGGATGCCCAGGCCAGTGACATAGCATGGAAATAACTCACCCCTCACCATGCAATGGTTTGATCCTGAACTCAGCTTCATGTCTACATTCATGAGTAGAATTACTTGTTGGTTCTCTCTTGTGCTTCAAGAGTTTTTCTCTTCCCTCCACACTGTAGAAGCACTATCAATTACGATTTTTTATGATCCATTCTGGTCCTTGCATCAGACCTAGATTACATTTCCCAAAACTTGAATGAGAGATTGAAGTAAGAAAAAAAAATTACTTTACAGGAAAGTTGAATAATGCAGCCAAAGATAACAATGGTGCAAGTCCTGTCTCCCTACAACAGAGAACAGCAGCCAAGGGAGAAATCAACCACAAAATTGGTGTGTTTAGACAAATCATGCTTGATTTAGGTAAGTGTTTCTAGATTAATGTCAACTTTAAACCCTAGATTTAGTGAATCTTGTGAAGTGATTATCATTTTATGAATAATTAATGAGGACAAAATTGTCAACCAGGAGAAGTATGTAAACCAGATACAGAATCGTCCTCATTTTAATTTGACTTTATCATCAGTTGGATTTTGTTGGTCAAACTCACTCTTATCTCAAAAATTCTAGTAGAACATGAAATTATACTTACACATTTGATTTAACAAATAAAACAGCTTTTTCCATGCTCCACTCTGTAATAAAGCATGCAAGAAGTGACGTAAGCATGAAAGAAGTGTAGAGAGCCATGGTTTAGTGCTTGTCATACTTTGAGTGCCTTCAGGACTTCCTAAGTGTGTGAATTCCCTAGAAAAATCAACCACTCATGTTGTATATTCTGTTATAGGAAAAACTCTAATCAGTTATAATTTGTTGATTTATTCATTTGATTGATGAGTAAGAGAATCATAAGGTTGAAGATCAAACTTTGCATAACAACTAATGTATTACACAATTAACTAGTTGCTGAAATACATACGTACACAATATTATGTATAACATCTATTGAAATCACTCAACCCTGTTGATAGTGTGAGCTGCTGTATGAACAATAACAGAATAATATTGATACATAGTACAATTATTGCCCTATTTCACTAATAATGGTGCCACAGCTTGTTTCTAAGGGGACGGAATGGTGAAGGACCATAAGAATTTGGACTAATTTTACTCTGCCACTGAATTGAAAGCTTCGATATGTCTGGTTTTCTAACTTTTTATAAACTGGTGTTTATCCTACAATATATACAGTATTTGGTGGCTATTTTTGCTTTTCTAAGTTCTAAAAAATAGGATTTTTTGCAGTATTTGTGTTGTTGCTGTTTTGTCACCCTTCCATGACCATGATTCTTAGCATTAAAACAAAAGATTGTTTTCGTGTGACATCATAATGAAATAGGGCAATTAGTACAATCTCATTATTGCATGGGCAAACTCAGCTGTGTATTTGTTTTTTGTTTTTTTGCCATCAATCAACTGCTCAGTACCTGTTACCAGTTTGATTGGCAGCAGCAAACTTCATGTACTATAATAATACAAGCTGCTGTAATAAAGTTAGTAATTTTCCATCAAATCTGTGTTATGAATGATCCAATTCCCCAAAACATTATTGCAACAAGTGTAGTCTTAATTTTTTTCTTGATTTAACTATTGGTAGTCTAATTTATCATTCTCCTTCAGTGTAGGGTATTTTTAGTTACTTTTTTTTTAGGTTCATAGATCAGATTGGTACAACCATTGACAGGGAACATTTCTTGCTTTTCTGAAGATAAACCCTCAATCCTTCAATCAAAGTCTTCACTTTTGGAAAAAATCCCTTCATTGAATCTGGCACTCTTTCTTGACCAGGACATTCATCAAGATGTTCAAACCACAAGCCACTCTCTTTGAATCTAGTCTGCATGCGATTCATGAGAGATGTACATGTTCTTGAAACTTGTGTCTGGGAGATGTTGAATCGAACTGCAAGATCCCTCTCAGAAAATGACATTTTAAGTCTACATAGAACTAGAACAAGTTGATCTCTAGGCTTCATTCCTCTTGGCCTGCCTTTCGGGCACTGTCCTTCCTCAACAGTGAATCCAAGTCCTGCATATTCATAACTTAAACTCTCACAAGATGAAATGCCAAGAAAACCTAAGAATGTTTCAAACTCTGCCTCGTTGAAGCCTGTGTAATAATTTAAGAGTTTTGGTGTTTTACATATGTTCTTGTATACAAAAAAACTCTCCTCTAAATCTTTCTCTGCTTTTACACGTTTTTCTCTTTCTTTGGTAGACTGAAGCTCAAGGTTTTTTTGCTTAGATATTTCAGCTTCAACAGATACTTTGAGCATCCTGTTTTCCCTTAACAAATTCTCCTGCTGTTCTTTTAATTCATTTTCTCTTTTAAGCCACTGTGCTCTCAAATTTCTTTCTTTTTGAAGCCATGTTTTTCTTTCAGCTTGAAGGTTCATCCTGAGTTGATCATTCTCTGCTTGTAGCCTTGAAACACGATCAAAGTACATAGGGAAAGGATTTTGAGTTTCTTGTCCATCTAGAGTAGTTGAGGTTGCAGCATCAACTTGAATCACAACCACGTTCTCATTCTCATTGATTAATGATCCTTCTGTTTGACTTTTAATCCTCGCTTGCTTCAATTCTTTAATGACTCTCCTTATTCCCTGTAGTTTTTCTACTTCTATTGCTGCATCTTTTACACCTTGTGTTTCGTTCAAAACAGTTTCAGTTTGATCAGCAGTGAACACAATCTCTTCTCCAATAACAAACTCTCTTTTTGACACCTTTGTCGCTTTATTTCCTTCATTTCGTCCTTTCCTTTTGCCCAATTGCTGCTTAAAAATTGTAGGTACAGCTCCTTTCTTTAATCTTCTTCGTCCAGTGAGGGTTTTTTCGATGTATTTCGGTTCAAAATGTTCACTACAGATCTTCCAGTTCTTATTGACTTCTTTCTTGTCAACTCTTGCCAACCATTGACTCAACAACACTTCATCTTGTGTTGGAAAGGAATGCCACGACAAGTGCTTACAGTTTAGCTTCCTTGAGCTATTAGAACACCCACGGACGATACACCAAGTAGGCATGACAGTAAGATCTTGATTTTAAGGTGACCTTTAACAAACGAACAAACTTTCGAATCCAGAATCTTGTTTTGAGCGAAAAAAACAAAATTGATGCTGGACGAGCGGGACTGGGACCCGCAACACAGCTGACCCAAAATATTGTCGACGCTAGTTGAACACAGGCAACCCATCACTATATATTATTACATTTTTTCTAACAATTCTTATTGAATGTCAGCATAGTTAATATTAACTATGATGTCAGTAATTTCACATATTGTTATCATTATCTGACATGCTATTATCATTTATATTTGTTGTGAATAAGTTTTAGTTTATTTGGAAAGGAACGGTTTTTATTATTATCATCATCATTATTTTTATTTTTATTTTTTTATTTTTTATTTATTTTCCTCGGTAAAGCTGTATAAATACTTTTAACTTAAATTGATCATTTTCATAATGAAAATTATTGCTGTCCAATAAATATAAAATATACCGCTGACTAGTTACCATTGTAACAGTAATTTGGTCTGTCTTGTAGAGAGGACGTTCCCTACACACAGACGATTCATGGACGAAACATCCGAAGGCAAAGAAGGAAAAGCATCGTTATTCCGTGTGTTGGCTGTGTACTCCCAGTACAACAAAACAGTCTCCTATTGTCAAGGTAACCATAGCAACAGTAGCTGTATCCTGAGCACCAAAAGACCACGCCCAACCATCCCTTCCTCCTCATTTCTTTCATTGCGCTCATTTTTGTGTTCTTGATTGACGTTTCATTTGTCTTGATCGTCGTAACATGTGCAGGGATGTCTTACATCGTTGGAATGCTGCTAATGAACATGGATGAAGAGGTAACAAAGATCACTGTTGTTTGTTTGTTTGTTTGTTTGTTTGTTTGTCGTCTTTGTATGTTTATCTGAATATCATCTTGTTGTGTGCTGACAGAAAGCTTTCTGGTGCTTGGTATCTCTGTTTGAACGGCCCAAATATCTGACTGGTTATTTCGACAATTCTCTTAGCAAGTAAGTAGGCTCGCAGGTAACTGACGGCAAAGGTGGGGTACATTCCTTTCAGCCCTTCCTCTCTCCGACTCGATCAAAACAAGTTTTTAGTTCAGAGGATGGTACAATAATGCAACCATGCTGATCGATGATACCATTCATCGTTCTGACTCAGACAGTGGCGATTGCTGTAGTTTTCCCAGTGGAATTAAAGTCTTGTCTCACTAACAACTACACAGTATCTGTTCTAACGAGTACTACAAGGATAACGAGGCAATTTTATTTTATTTTCACAGAACAGTAAACAATTGAATCAATTTATTATCATTTGTTTTGTGATCAGATTTCTAAATTCTGAGATATTCTAGCTAATTTGTCGAGGTTGTGGTAACCCACTATGTTTGTTACCGTGGTAACGTGTTAATGTGATTGTTGTGTTTGGGTTCAGAATACAGCGACATGCTTCAGTTTTTGAAGTGATCATGAAGCAGAGGAAAAACCAACTCTTCAAACATTTGGTGAGTAAACTATGTTACAATAAGAACACGATGAACATCAATGATACTGGTGATCGTGATGATAGTAACCAACTCTTTAAGCATTTGGTGATGATGCGATGATGGTGATGTGATGATGGTGATGATGCCTGATGATGATGATGCTGTTGATTGTGATGATATGACGGTGATGACAATGGTGATGGTGGTGGTGGTGGTGTTGATGGTGGTGTTGATGGTGATTTTGATGATGACGATGATTGCTAAACATTTCTTAATGACTTCTACAGGATAAACAAGGCATTAACCCTCTGATGTACCTGACACCCTGGTTCATGGCTCTCTTTACATCTCTACCTTGTTGGGACACTGTGCTATTCATATGGGACATGATCTTTCTTGAAGGTAATATAATCATGCATTACCTCGTTCTTCCCTTGTGTATCGAGTGTGTTATGAATAAGGTGCAGAAGAGACATGCCTCTTTCATGTAAGTTTGACAACACCATTTCAAACTTGTTCTTCTTCATCCACATAGGAGTGACTGTGATCTTCCAAGTGGCGCTTGCACTTCTCGAAGTTTTTTCAGGTAAATCAGTGATCCGGTGATGCAATAATCCTACTGTTATACGAGAAAAAAATGATTTGATGCACATCTAACTTTTGTGTTTTTTTATTCTCAATGTTTTCTGGCAGTACTGACTAAGCTAGGATGTTCAAATGTACACTCACTGATACAACTACGTGGATCTTTGTTTGGCATGTGTTTTCTTTTTTTCGTAGATTCTCTCCTGGCTACTTCAGAGATGTGCCAAAGTCTTCCCATTCTACTTCACCCCTCTTCACAACTGTAAGTTAGTTTGTATCAATACACCACTAGCACTGTTCCACTGTTCATATGAACACAATTTTAATAGACGCCAATCGTAGTTGTTGTCAAGACAGCTTTTTTGATTTGATTAAAATGCTGGAGCGGTTTTCGTATGAGTGGGAAACGATACGTAGCAGTAATGTAGCCATACCGTATCTTAACGCAACCGTAACTACGCGTTGTGATTGGATGAATTACTGGAAGACAATTGGAAGCCATTTCAATGTTAAGGCATGTCGTACCGTGTGCGTGCTGTAAGTCAGTACCGTACGTTTGCCACTCATACGATAACCATTCTTATGGGAAGCCATTTCAATGTTACGGCATGTCGTACCGTGTATGTACTGTAAGTCAGTACCGTATGTTTCCCACTCATACGATAACCATTCTTATAGAAAGCCATTTCAATGTTACGGCATGTCGTACCGTGTACGTACTGTAAGTCAGTACCGTATGTTTCCCACTCATACGATAACCATTCTTATGTACAACAGAACCAGCAGAGAGAGGCTTGTGCCAGTCGTGCTCCGATCACGTGTTCAGAAGTGGGAGATCGAATCTATTCAAGCGGTCCTTGTTGAAAAGAAAGAAAAACAAGATGGTATGCTAGACACTAGATACAAAATGTTAAAATCCAAAGGTTATTTTCGACCTTCCCAGATCTTGAAACAAGATGGTATGCTAGACACTAGATATAAAATGTTAAAATCCAAAGGTTATTCTCGACCTTCCCAGATCTTGAAACGCTTTTTATCTTCGTTTTCCCCCCAGCGAATTCCAAGAAGCGCAACAAGAAAGAAACGAAGGAAAATTCACCAAGTTATAAACGACTAAAGCTACAGACAGCTGCGAACAATAAAGAAGGTGAGCAGTGCTGTGGGAAGGTAGAATAGAGTAGTGGACGGATAAATCAGGTGGATGGTTGAATACTAGAGGTGGATGGTCGAATACTAGAGGTGGAGTGATCGAATACTAGAGGTGGAGTGATCGAATACTAGAGGTGGACTGGTTGAATACTAGAGGTGGAGTGGTTGAATACTAGAGGTGGAGTGATCGAATACTAGAGGTGCAGTGGTTGATATTAAGAAGACTGACCTAACTACCTCTGTTGTTCTTTTAGGAAAATCTGTGTCAGTCTTCCACGAGCCGCCGATCATCAGCCGCATCGTAGATTACATAGCCGCACCCCTCAGGCAGGTGATCGGCTTCGGGACTCCAACCAGTGATAACCCGGCTGATACCTACTCCAATGAGATAGAGATGACCACATTCTCATCCAGTACGGGGCAGAGTCCCCCCGTACAGTCCGGGGGATGTTGCACTTCTGCTCACGCATCTCACTTCTCTTCAGGTAAAACAAATAACCCGCACAACACTAACGGGGATCTCGGGTGTAGAGATGCAATATGTGATATCAAGCGATGTGGTTTGATATCTCATTGTTATCTTCACAGTGAATACAGCTTTATCTCCAAGCTTTGCTGTAAGAAGTGGTAATAAATACCATTATAAGCGATTAACGAGCCCCGGGCGGCGAAGTCCAAGACTACTTGCAAAGAGACGAATGAAGGTACACTAGATTACAGTCATTGATGGCTGCTTCATCAATTACGCCATATGCATTAATCTTCCAATGTTTTTTTCTCTCTCTGAAGGCTTTCAACGCTTCTACTTCAAGTTTAGTAGGAAGGTAAAGATTTCACAGTATAAGATCAAACTTTATCCTCGGCGAGCTTATCCTTGCTTCTCTCTGTGTGTATGACATTAACTGGCTAGTCTTACTTTAGAAGGAGTGTGTGTGTGTGTGTGTGTGGGTGTTTTGGGGAGGGAGCAGTGGGTTTCAAGGCCTGTTATTTTATGATAGAAAATCTCTGAAAATAATTTATTAGCAAAACGCTCAAAAAATCACCCTGAAGTCTGATTCTGTAACAAATGGGTTACTGATGGCCAGACATTATTGCCATGCTATCACTGTTCTACTCTAATCATCGTTCTTATTGGTTCATAGTTCTGCCAAGAATCAGCTCTCATTTCGTGTTTTCAACACACCAACACCATTAAGACACAACAAGGTATACTACATTGATGATGATGATGGTGATGACAATTATGATGATACATTGATGATGGTGGTGGTAATGACAATAATTATTATGATGATACATTGATGATGATGACAATTATGATACATCGATGATGATGGTGATGACAATTATGATACTGATTGATGGTGGTGATGCATGATGGTGATGATGACAATTATGATACATCGATGATGATGGTGATGACAATTATGATACTGATTGATGATGGTGGTGATGATGGTGATGATGACAATTATGATAATACATTGATGGTGATAATGAATACAATTTCTTAGTACCCAGGTCACTTTCGTTTCTCAACAGTTTGACATGAAAAACCACAGGCTTCCCATCACATTTCATGAGATAGATTCCCCGTCACAGATGACTGTCTTTTCACCTGACTTGTCTTTTACCTCAGACGTTGAGCTAATGGAGTTAAACCAAATGGACAAGAAGCTAAACTATGATAATATTGATGTATAGAGTTTTGTACATACATACCTTCAATCACTAGTAGTTAGTAGTAGCCAATGAAACATTCATCCCTCTCCCCCTAGGGGATGTGAAGGACACAGATGCCTTTTGGTGAATTGCACTAGTATAAGATACATGCATATTAATAATACATAATTAATGTTATACCAATGAACCAACAACAATAACACCATGTATATACATATACAAGTTGAATTTTAAAATTAAACCTGCCAGTCAGAAAGAGTGGTTTGCCAGTTGATCAGACATCAGCTATAGACCCCTTGCAGCACTTTGGAATGCAGCTTAATTTACAGGGCTTGAAATAACAGCCAGTTGTTGGTCATGATGACCAGCCAAATAGACCTTATTAAAGTTCCGTTCAGTGGCCATGAAAAATAGTTCCAAGTCGAGGTTGGAGTTGTGCTTACCAATGTCAGTGATGTAAGTAAGTACGGCTATCAGAAACAGAACTGTTTATTAGACACTCTGCATAAAAATATAAATTTACAGATTTGTAAACAAAAATATTGATATGTATATATATATTAATATTGATCTTGTATAACTATTCAATTGTTGTGTCAAGATCTTTTGACATCCCATCATGTGCATATAGGAGTACTATACAGGATATGTATGATATGTATGACTGTGACAGATGTCAATAGCTTGTTCATTCACATGTCAGTGAGGTACCATCGCGATAAGTTCAGGAGAAGGTTAGGGGTAGCTAGATGGTTTGGCTCCTTTAAAAAACTTCTGGTTTTTCAAATGGGGTTTTTCGAATGGGATTCTTACGTTGTGTATCAATTCCAATACCCTATCAATACCCTGCTATCAGTGGTCCCTTCTTCTTCCTTCTATTTCTGCTGGTTCTTTTGTTTTCACTGGTTTTTGTTGTTGTTTTCATTAAAAAAAGACTCAGCAAAAATAGAAGAATGTAAAGAGACCTCTGGTAGCAGGTTACCATTCCAATCAAGGACTTATAAAAGAATGCATCTATATTATACTATATTATACTATAATGATATAAATAGTCATAATCCAATATAATTGATACTTCAACCCTAGTTTTTTAATGTTATTTCTTAACCAAGCTTTCGACCTTCACGGTCATCTTCAGGGTTACAGTTGAATAAACTCGCGAAGAAGCTTGGTTAAGAAATAACATTAAAAAACTAGGGTTGAAGTATCAATCATATTGGATTATGAATATCAACACAACCCACAAACAACTATTTGATATAAATAGTGTTAGCTAAGGATTGAAATGGAATCTTGAGTTAAATAGACCCACGGAATATCCCTTCCTATAAATAACAAAACATAAGAACAAATGTTCCCCTTCACAGAAGTTAGCCAATTACAGTGCACAATCTATCCAAGTTGCTATGATAACGTTTTGTTAGCTATCTAGCTCCAATTCTGGGAATTTATCTTGTCCATATTTATCAAGAAGATATTTCTTGAAGTCTTCCTTTAACTCTTTTATACACCTGGAAAAAGCAGTGAAGCATGCTGTTAAGCCTGGTTTACAGTAGCGATGTAAGCATAACAACATATGCAAGTGCAAGATAGTACTATAAGGATGACTGAATGTCTTGTTTTGTCCAAATATAAAGGGGTTAACTAACCATAAAAGACTATCTGAGCTTGCATACGTCATTATGGATACAGTATGGTGTAACTACATTCATCTCATTGATATTGGCTTACATTGGGTGTCATGTACTGCTATGGTACTGTCTCTCTTCACTGTGTGGGTCACACCTGGGGTCATGTGTTTGATTCTCATCTGTACCAGATATATGAGTTGAGTTTGTTTGATGTGTGGCTGGGTGTCATGTACTGCTACGGTACTGTCTCTCATCACTGTGTGTGTCACACCTGGGGTCATGTGTTTGATTCTCATCTGTACCAGATATATGAGTTGAGTTTGTTTGATGTGTGACTGGGTGTCACGTACTGCTATGGTACTGTCTCTCTCCACTGTGTGTGTCACACCTGGGGTCATGTGTTTGATTCTCATCTGTACCAGATATATGAGTTGAGTTTGTTTGATGTGTGACTGGGTGTCACGTACTGCTACGGTACTGTCTCTCCACTGTGTGTGTCACACCTGGGGTCATGTGTTTGATTCTCATCTGTACCAGATATATGAGTTGAGTTTGTTTGATGTGTGACTGGGTGTCACGTACTGCTACGGTACTGTCTCTCATCACTGTGTGTGTCACACCTGGGGTCATGTGTTTGATTCTCATCTGTACCAGATATATGAGTTGAGTTTGTTTGATGTGTTTTTCTCCTGTTTTCATCCCTCCATTGTGTGTATTGTAAATAGTGAATTTAGTGGTAGTGTGTGTGTGTGTGTGTGTTGAGTGAACCTCATTAAAGATCATTGAGTGACAGTTGTAAAATATATGTTTATAACTTCAGATCATGTGACATTACCTTCTGTATTGATGACTGGAGCGAAATTTAAAAATATCAAATGACAAGGAATGTGGAAGATGAACGATAAATGCATTAGGAAGAACCATGAACTCATACCTGAAAAACAAAACAAGTAGTTTAGGGTAAGAAAAGGAACAGGACAAACCATGTTACGGGGTGTATGTAACTAGACAGACAGACAAAGAGATGGACAGACAGACAAACAGATGGAAAGGCAGACAAACAGATGGAAAGGCAGACAAACAGATGGACAGACAGACAAACAGATGGAAAGGCAGACAAACAGATGGAAAGGCAGACAAACAGATGGACAGACAGACAAACAGATGGACAGACAGACTTACCCTTGAGCATGGACTTCCATTATTTGAGATACTTTATTCCATCCAAAACCAACGAACCGAGTGTCATAACGTACTATATTCTTGGGCACAACAATGTATGGCTCATAGTCCTCTTCCCATTGCACCTGGTAAAAGAGGTCATTTATCTATTCATTCATTCATTTTTTCATTCATTCATTTTTTCATTCATTCATTTTTCATTCATTCACTTATTAGTATGCCCAATGTTTTTCCTGGATCCCCAGTAACTTTTCCAACATTTTAAAGGCTCTCCTATCAATTATTTCAAGACCCTCCTTTTCAGGGGCACTAAAATTTCAATTTCCATTTTCTCCCTCCCCTTCCCCCTCCCCCCTGAGTCCCTAACAGCATGTACTTACATGATATGGTGTAGTAGCAGTTCTCCATTTGGCATAGTTAGTAGGAGCATGTCCTTTACTCCACTCATTAGACCTGCAGCTCATATCAAAACAATGACAACTATTAATCATTATTTTTTACCAAACAACTGGTAGTAATAAAAGAAGAATGAACTACCCACCTGAATGTGAACACAGTCCCAAGGTCCCACTGAGACAGCAAATCTGACTTTGTTCGAGGGAAACTAAGTTTATAACGAAGAGTTTCAAAGGCTGGAACAACATATGCCTAAAACCAGAAGAGAAAGAATTGATTAACTAACATGTCAGGTGTAGTCAGTCATCGGAGGACAACTTACCTTCTTACCAGCATATGATGCCTTGAGCATTTGTCTGGAAACATGTAATTAGATAATATTATAATGGTTGTATGAGGTGGTAAGTGAACCAATTGACAATAACTAACCTAATATATACATCTAGTTCAGGCATGGGTAGAAAATCAATGTCTGTAAGAAATACAAACGGCGTTCTTGTGTTCTCAAGAGCAACATTCCGCAGGTAGTTGACTGGGTAGAATTGCTGAGAAAAAACAACATTTCAAAATAAAGAACAATTATTTCAAGCTGTCATTGTTGAAGATATAACATGAAAGACATGTAGGTAACCTGGGTGTGGTGTTACTTACCCCTTCTTTAAATACAATATGGTAACCAACATTTGTTCTTGACTTGAGCACAGGTGAGCTGAGGGCATAGTTTAGAAACTGTTGTGCTTCACTATCAGACATGTAGAGGGCTAAACTTATTGGACCTGAAATAATGACAAGATCTTACCACTAATGCTGAGAGATTAAGGTTATTCTTAAGGGCGATTCAAGCGATGATTCTTGGGAAATCAGATTACAGTTACCAGCTCATGTTTGATGACACTACTATTGACATTAAGGAACATTTGCAGATTCTTGGAGTAAAACTGGACAATAGATTATCTTTTAAAGAACACACTAATGAAATATTAAAGAAGGCATATGCTAAAATTGGAGCGTTACGACGTCTTAAACGTGTTGTACCAAAGAATATCTTATTAGCTCTATATAGCTCATTTGTATTGCCGCATTTTGAGTATTGCAATTCTTTACTGATTGGTATAGGACGAATCCTTAGTAAGAAACTTGAAAAAGCCAACTATTATGGATTGCGAACAGTAATGAACCAGTAATGAGTCAGTGCTTAAAATGATGAACATGCGTACCTTGGAACATAGACGAATTGAACAATCCTTAATCATATTCTTTAAGTGTTTTAAGGAAAACGGCCCAGCTTATATTAACAACTTTTTTAAGCCTCGCATAACACCTTATAACCTATGAAACAGTGGCCATAATGTAGTGCAGAATTCTTACAACAGTAAATATTTACACAATTCCTTTACATATATCATTTCGCGTATTTGGAATCAATTACCAATGTCGGCAAAGTCTGCAACAAACGTATCCGTATTTCGTAGGAAGCTAAATAAGTTAGATTTTATTGGTTGTCAATGCAACAGTTGCCTTTAGTAATTTCTATTATAAATTTATATAATTTCTTTATTTTTTGTGGGCAAGGAGAGTGACGGGGGATTTCTTGGCTGATATATTTCGGACGGGATCCATCGTCCATCAACTGATGATGGGCGGTGGGTTTCGTCCGGGATGTGTTGGTTGGGGGGCTTCTTGTCATTCTTCTTGCTTACAAATTATTAGCTCTTAAAACCATTTTCACATTTATTTATTATATATTATTATATATTATATTTTTAAATAGTATATTATATCTATAGATTTTTATTTTATTTTATTTTATTTTTTATCTTATTTCACTTTAGTACGATAGTCACTTTTTTTTATTTTGTTTATTTATTTATTTTCCTATTTTCTTAATAGTTAGATATATATATTTTAGATATCCTTTGTTTGTCAAACACTTTTACCATGAGCCTCGGGCTCGGGAGACTGGGTAACCACTCCCTGTGTTACTGACATTAAATAAATTATCTTATCTTATCTTATCTAAGGGCATGGGTGGTGTGTACTGTAATGCATCACCTCTCGCCAATGCGACCCGGGTTTGAGTCCCACTGGGCTTGGTATAATAATGTGAGTTGGTTTGCTTGTTGGTTCTCTCCTGTGCTTCAAGGGTTTTCTCATTTGATCTCTTTTGATCTTGGGCCTTAACCTAGTTGGAGCCTGACTCTATTGTGATTGTCCCATACTGTGATACAACAGGCTTTTTAGATGTTAGAGTATTATCGAGTGTAGATATACAGTGTAGTCAAGGTTACCTGCCCAGTTGTGACACAATGCTTCAACCATCTGTAGTCTGTCCATGGAGAGCTGTGCTACAAGTGTTACATCATGATCACCAATTGCCTGCAAGATAAACTCATTAACATATTGATGGCATACCTTAATACATACACTGTTAACTGTAACAAAACAACCACCTTTCAACCCTGTGAGTCGTATGGGTCTCAGGGTTAAGTCTCTGCAGACTTCACATGTAAATATATTGATGGCATACCTTAATACATACACTGTTAACCGTAACAAAACAACCACCTTTCAACCATGTGAGTCGTATGGGTCTCAGGGTTAAGTCCCTGCAGACTTCACATGTAAATATGTTGATGGCATACCTTAATACATACACCATTAACTGTAACAAAACAACCACCTTTCAACCATGTGAGTCGTATGGGTCTCAGGGTTAAGTCTCTGCAGACTTCACATGTAAATATATTGATGGCATACCTTAATACATACACCATTAACTGTAACAAAACAACCACCTTTCAACCCTGTGAGTCGTATGGGTCGTATGGGTCTCAGGGTTAAGTCCCTGCAGACTTCACATGTAAATATATTGATGGCATACCTTAATACATACACCATTAACTGTAACAAAACAACCACCTTTCAACCCTGTGAGTCGTATGGGTCGTATGGGTCTCAGGGTTAAGTCCCTGCAGACTTCACATGTAAATATATTGATGGCATACCTTAATACATACACCATTAACTGTAACAAAACAACCACCTTTCAACCCTGTGAGTCGTATGGGTCGTATGGGTCTCAGGGTTAAGTCCCTGCAGACTTCACATGTAAATATATTGATGGCATACCTTAATACATACACCATTAACTGTAACAAAACAACCACCTTTCAACCCTGTGAGTTGTATGGGTCGTATGGGTCTCAGGGTTAAGTCCCTGCAGACTTCACATGTAAATATATTGATGGCATACCTTAATACATACACTATTAACTGTAACAAAACAACCACCTTTCACCCTGTGAGTCGTATGAGTCGTATGGGTCTCAGGGTTAAGTCCCTGCAGACTTCACATGTAAATATATTGATGGCATACCTTAATACATACACCATTAACTGTAACAAAACAACCACCTTTCAACCCTGTGAGTCGTATGGGTCGTATGGGTCGTATGGGTCGTATGGGTCGTATGGGTTGTATGGGTCGTATGGGTCGTATGGGTCGTATGGGTCGTATGGGTCGTATGGGTCGTATGGGTCGTATGGGTCGTATGGGTCGTATGGGTCGTATGGGTCGTATGGGTCGTATGGGTCGTATGGGTCGTATGGGTCGTATGGGTCGTATGGGTCGTATGGGTCGTATGGGTCGTATGGGTCGTATGGGTCGTATGGGTCGTATGGGTCGTATGGGTCGTATGGGTCGTATGGGTCGTATGGGTCGTATGGGTCGTATGGGTCGTATGGGTCGTATGGGTCGTATGGGTCGTATGGGTCGTATGGGTCATATGGGTCTCAGGGTTAAGTCTCTGCAGACTTCACATGTAAATAGAGTTTGATGTACTTTTCTCTCCATTGCTATGAATGTTTCTTCCTCTGTATAAACCAACATGTGAGTTGAGGTTTATGTGTTGCCAATAATGAATCATTGTAGTGGTAGTGTGTGGAGTGTGTGGTATACTTAAACAGCTTCTGGCTGGGAAGACATGGTAATGGCTACCCATATCACAACATGACAATATAAAAAAGGTTTCCTATTATTAAGAAATATTGGGTGTACTTACAGTGGTGAAGTCATAGTTTAGATAGTACAGATGTGTTCTGTGGGTAATGAAGTGTTGTTGTTTGAATTCATAACAAGGATCTTCACTGTCTACACCAGTAGGTACCTGAAGTATATCAACAGTAATCATGTCGTTAATTGTATATATGACTAGGCATGGGTTACCAGTAGGTACCTGAAGCATATCAACAGTAATCATGTCGTTAATTGTATATATGACTAAGCATGGGTTACCTTGGTAACAACAGCTATCTCACTTGATGTCAGGGTACTGTTGGGCTGATCTACTGGTTGAAAATCTTCACAGTGAAAAAGCCATCGTCTACGCAGAAAAAATAATATATAAACTATTTGGTCTTTGCCTTCAAATCTTATCAAACCCTGAAACAACCTCTGGGCTGATCTAAGTCAGGGCATGGCTAACTCACAGATAGAACCCTGTAACAACCTCTGGGCTGATCTAAGTCAGGGCATGGCTAACTCACAGATTGAACCCTGTAACAACCTCTGGGCTGATCTAAGTCAGGGCATGGCTAACTCACAGATTGAACCCTGTAACAACCTCTGGGCTGATCTAAGTCAGGGCATGGCTAACTCACAGATAGAACCCTGAAACAACCTCTGGGCTGATCTAAGTCAGGGCATGGCTAACTCACAGATTGAACCCTGTAACAACCTCTGGGCTGATCTAAGTCAGGGCATGGCTAACTCACAGATATAACCCTGAAACAACCTCTGGGCTGATCTAAGTCAGGGCATGGCTAACTCACAGATATAACCCTGAAACAACCTCTGGGCTGATCTAAGTCAGGGCATGGCTAACTCACAGATATAACCCTGAAACAACCTCTGTGCTGATCTAAGTCAGGGCATGGCTAACTCACAGATAGAACCCTGAAACAACCTCTGTGCTGATCTAAGACAGGGCATGGCTAACTCACAGATATAACCCTGAAACAACCTCTGGGCTGATCTAAGTCAGGGCATGGCTAACTCACAGATATAACCCTGAAACAACCTCTGTGCTGATCTAAGTCAGGGCATGGCTAACTCACAGATATAACCCTGAAACAACCTCTGTGCTGATCTAAGACAGGGCATGGCTAACTCACAGATATAACCCTGAAACAACCTCTGTGCTGATCTAAGTCAGGGCATGGCTAACTCACAGATATAACCCTGAAACAACCTCTGTGCTGATCTAAGTCAGGGCATGGCTAACTCACAGATATAACCCTGAAACAACCTCTGTGCTGATCTAAGACAGGGCATGGCTAACTCACAGATATAACCCTGAAACAACCTCTGTGCTGATCTAAGTCAGGGCATGGCTAACTCACAGATATAACCCTGAAACAACCTCTGTGCTGATCTAAGTCAGGGCATGGCTAACTCACAGATATAACCCTGAAACAACCTCTGTGCTGATCTAAGTCAGGGCATGGCTAACTCACAGATAGAACCCTGAAACAACCTCTGGGCTGATCTAAGTCAGGGCATGGCTAACTCACAGATATAACCCTGAAACAACCTCTGGGCTGATCTAAGTCAGGGCATGGCTAACTCACAGATATAACCCTGAAACAACCTCTGGGCTGATCTAACTCAGGGCATGACTAACTCACAGATCAAATCCTGAAACAACCTCTGGGCTGATCTAACTCAGGGCATGGCTAACTCACAGATAGAACCCTGAAACAACCTCTGGGCTGATCTAACTCAGGGCATGGCTAACTCACAGATAGAACCCTGAAACAACCTCTGGGCTGATCTAAGACGGGGCTCGGCTAACTCACAGATTGGACCCTGAAACAACCTCTAGGCTGATCTAAGTCAGGGCATGACTAACTCACGGTATCCAGTGGGTCAGCCCCCAGTGGTTTAGCCCTACTCTTCAAGTGGTTTATCCCCATCACTGCATTTAATAAGCTAGATCATAATTTTACCTTCTTAGACAAATTCTATAGTTAGTTATGATAGTCTTGAGTGTTTTGTATGAAAATCTCATCTTTAATCTCAGTCAGTGAAAATTTTATTCAAATCTCAAATAATGAGTCACAAACTTTAGATGCTTGAGTGAATCAGTTAACGTGTGACAAGAGTATAACTCCTCCCGTCAGTCAAACTGGCAAACTACCCAATTTTTGTAAGCAATCTTTGCTTGCTTGCCAAAATCTTCCTATATAGCTAATAGTCCAAAAAGTCCTAATAGTTCTAATAGTCTAAATAGTCGTCTATTCCTTACGGGTGTATCATACCTTAGTAATGTACCATCATACTCAAGGAAGGTAAGATAGAGGTTCCTGAAGAAATCACCATGCTTGTTTTTAACCAGGAGTTTTTTGGGAGAATTCCAGTGGACAATCTAAACACAATCACGGGGGATTCTCTTAGTAACCCATACAAGAAATCTAACCCTTGTCTCCATTGTTGCATAAAATGCCTTCTCAATTGTTTTCCATTCTACTATTGTAAAAAATGCTGTGCAACTTAGTCGTTTTTTGTGCCCCTCCCCCTTGAGTGTGTTTTTTTAATGACCCCTCCAAATCCCACCACCTCTCACCCATCAAAAATGAATTGTCCCTAAGATACAACCACAGAATCCAACCACTACATAATACAATGTAAGTACAATCATTCATTATTTTTATAACCACATGCTTTCAACACACAATACCTTTAGCTCTGTGACTTTGGAGTAGCATTGCTGAGGAAAAAGTACAAAATAAGATAGTGGTTCAAATCAGTTATCAAGTAGGCTATGAAGGAAAAGAATTCAAAATGAACAATGAGTTATCCTACCTCACTTCTGGTGTTGTCTCCTAACTGGACATTCCATACACAGGGTAGTGTAAGTATAATATGAGGTTGATTCTTAATAACAGCATTAAAAACATCCTGTGACAATAATGATGAGTCAAGTCAACAAGGTGAAGATGCCTACCAACCACTCACTGACCCCCTATCAACCACTCACTGACCCCCTACCAACCACTCACTGACCCCCTACCAACCACTCACTGACCCCCTACCAACCACTCACCGACCCCCTACCAACCACTCACTGACCACCTACCAACCACTCACTGATCCCTACCAACCACTCACTGACCCCCTACCAACCACTCACTGATCCCCTACCAACCACTCACTGACCCCCTACCAACCACTCACTGACCCCCTACCAACCACTCACTGACCCCCTCCCAACCACTCACTGACCCCCTACCAACCACTCACTGACCCTCTACCAACCACTCACTGACTCTCTACCAACCACTCACTGACCCCCTACCAACCACTCACTGACCCCCTACAAACCACTGACTGGCCCCCTACCAACCACTCACTGATCCCCTACCAACCACTCACTGACCCCCTACCAACCACTTTCCAACCCTATTCCCATTCACCTATCATCCACTATCATCTTAACCATCATACACAGGCTACTTACTTGATCAGCCAGTGTTGTAGATAACATATTCATCAGTTCCTTTTCAGCAGTCAGTCTCCATACATGTTTCCAGTTCATATGTCTTAATTTATACAAGTCTAGTATCATTACTCCAGTGTTAAATCCACGGCCCTTAAAACAATACCCACAAACATGTTAGCCGTACGTTAATCCAGCAGTACTTGATACTACTGTTTTGAGAAAAAATTCAATTCTTGAAGGGATTCTAATGTTCTACCATCTAACATGGCTGCCAGCACATGATCATGAAAGCATGTATTATCAGGAACATTACCAAGAGAAGATCAGAGAAGTATGGTAGGACCAGTTTTATACATCACCATGACTGACAGAACACAAGATGAATAAGATCCATGACAGGAGGATGGACAGCAACACCTGACAATGACACTACTATGTTTTGAAAATGGTTGTCCTCACTCCTGTCTTGGATCTTAAGGTCCCTATTTGTTTCAAGTTCTACAATGTGGGATGGGTCTCTACCTACCAAAGCAGGCCAAGGCTTGTGATTCTTCCATAGTTTACCAAGGTACCAATCACTTTGATTTTCTACCAGACCTATTGCCTTGAGAGAACAATACACACAACATTACTATAATAAGTTATGAATTGTTAGCACATTATAGCACAACCTGCTGACAGTCTTATGGTTGTATACATGTAGCTTGATGTACAGTAGGTACTGTATAGTACAGTTGTGTACTGATTGGAAACCGACTTACAGCATGTACAAGGTACGACATGCTGTAACATTAAAATGGTTGTATGAGTGGGAAACATACAGTACTGACTTACAGCACACTCCCATTGTCTTCCAGTAATATATTTATTCAATCACATTGCATAGCTACAGTATATTAGTATGACTATGAATATGCTGTGTTGTTTACCACTCCTACAAAAGCAGAACTTACTTTCTTTCCAGTCAAGTTGTCTAGCAGTCTCCATAGCTCAGCTATGTTTGATGCAAGTATGATATCGGTATCCAGTACAATCACCTAGTGGCCAAACAGCAACCAATATATTATTATATTATTTACTAAAACTAGAACTGTATCAGTAAGATGAAGCCTGGTATAGCAGGGGGCAACTGGTTTATATTTACCTTATCAAGAACTGTAGCAGTAAGATGAAGCCTGGTATAGCAGGGGCAACTGGTTTATATTTACCTTATCAAGAACTGTAGCAGTAAGATGAAGCCTGGTATAGCAGGGGGCAACTGGTTTATATTTACCTTATCAAGAACTGTAGCAGTAAGATGAAGCCTGGTATAGCAGGGGGCAACTGGTTTATATTTACCTTATCAAGAACTGTAGCAGTAAGATGAAGCCTGGTATAGCAGGGGGCAACTGGTTTATATTTACCTTATCAAGAACTGTAGCAGTAAGATGAAGCCTGGTATAGCAGGGGGCAACTGGTTTATATTTACCTTATCAAGAACTTCTGGGAGGGCCTCTGTAAGCACTAATTTCATCAAACCATAGACTCCAGAATAATGTTTATTAGGCACCCACTTGACCTTGTCCTGTGGAAAGGAACACCATGGTAAATAAGACTTGCTGCTGTTAGCTTTACACATGGTTTGACTACAAAACTCTCTCTTTTAACAGTACACATACAGCACTGCTTAATGACTGTAATGTCTGTGGGAATCAAGGGTTCAATCTGTGAGTTAGCCATGCCCAGACTTAGATCAGCCCAGAGGTTGTTTCAGGGTCCAATCTGTGAGTTAGCCATGCCCTGACTTAGATCAGCCCAGAGGTTGTTTCAGGGTTCAATCTGTGAATTAGCCATGCCCTGACTTAGATCAGCCCAGAGGTTGTTTCAGGGTTCAATCTGTGAGTTAGCCATGCCCAGACTTAGATCAGCCCAGAGGTTGTTTCAGGGTTCAATCTGTGAGTTAGCCATGCCCTGACTTAGATCAGCCCAGAGGTTGTTTCAGGGTTATATCTGTGAGTTAGCCATGCCCTGAGTTAGATCAGCCCAGAGGTTGTTTCAGGGTTCTATCTGTGAGTTAGCCATGCCCTGACTTAGATCAGCCCAGAGGTTGTTTCAGGGTTCTATCTGAGAGTTAGCCATGCCCTGACTTAGATCAGCCCAGAGGTTGTTTCAGGGTTCAATCTGTGAGTTAGCCATGCCCTGACTTAGATCAGCCCAGAGGTTGTTTCAGGGTTCTATCTGTGAGTTAGCCATGCCCTGAGTTAGATCAGCCCAGAGGTTGTTTCAGGGTTCTATCTGTGAGTTAGCCATGCCCTGACTTAGATCAGCCCAGAGGTTGTTTCAGGGTTCTATCTGAGAGTTAGCCATGCCCTGACTTAGATCAGCCCAGAGGCTGTTTCAGGGTTCTATCTGAGAGTTAGCCATGCCCTGACTTAGATCAGCCCAGAGGTTGTTTCAGGGTTCTATCTGTGAGTTAGCCATGCCCTGACTTAGATCAGCCCAGAGGTTGTTTCAGGGTTCTATCTGTGAGTTAGCCATGCCCTGACTTAGATCAGCCCAGAGGTTGTTTCAGGGTTCTATCTGTGAGTTAGCCATGCCCAGACGTAGATCAGCCCAGAGGTTGTTTCATGGTTCTATCTGTGAGTTAGCCATGCCCTGACTTAGATCAGCCCAGAGGTTGTTTCAGGGTTCAATCTGTGAGTTAGCCATGCCCAGATGTAGATCAGCCCAGAGGTTGTTTCAGGGTTCAATCTGTGAGTTAGCCATGCCCAGACGTAGATCAGCCCAGAGGTTGTTTCAGGGTTCAATCTGTGAGTTAGCCATGCCCAGATGTAGATCAGCCCAGAGGTTGTTTCAGGGTTCAATCTGTGAGTTAGCCATGCCCAGATGTAGATCAGCCCAGAGGTTGTTTCATGGTTAATATATTTCTTGACCATAAATTTATTCAATCACACGTTCATAAAATTAATATAGGTTAAGAACATCCTGCTGTAAATATTCTACTAGATGATGGCTCTAAAGTGTCATCCACACCTCATTTTCTAATTATTCATCTAATATAGCCATTGAAGTCTACTTGGTGAGATGGGTGGGTCCAGAAAATCCCTCTTCCTGGCCTAGTCTGGGAATGTTTCAGTGAGAATGTACCAGAATAGTCTTCATTACACCTCTCCTATCCCTTGGATCTAATATATTACCCCTGGGGGAATGAGGTCGTGTGATGAGGTATGAATATTTCCTTGAACAATTGATCCTACTCTGATTTGAATAAGGGCATAACCTTTGCATGGATTTGTTCTTTCAGCTCTTCTATAAATATTACAATATTCAGACAACTCCTTTGAACTATGTCTACATGTTGCATGTTTATTATATGTCTACATTATAATATGAAATGAGCTCAATATTACCACTCATCTTTGATAAACGTTTGCATTCAAATAAATAATTGGTAGAGTAGTTTCCCATGCCCCTTGTCAGTCTCTGTGTACCATCGGTACCTTAATGTATATTTCTAACAATTTGTTTGATTGACAGTGCAATATAATGAAATCAATGAGTGAGGTTCTCATATTTATTTGTTAAATATTGGGTACATTACCATGTGTTCTGTGATTGGGTAAAAAGCCATCTGGACTGCAAGACAAAACAAGTTTGAATACATTATCAACATTAGCTATACACTGAACAAACTAATAATTCATGAGAGTTTCTTTCATGGAATCCTTCTCCAGATACAAGTGACACAGTTGCTCACATGTCTGGCAGTTATTTAAAAGATGATAATAATAATAATATTTTATTATTTATTTAACACAAAATATACTTATTAACAAATTCATTATTTATCTATATAATAATATTATTCAAAGTCTCAATTAAAATCTAAAATTCAATAACTTCCAAAAAAACTGCAAAATCTTAAGTTTTGTTTGGATTTAAGTACTAACAATACCAGGTAGAAATACTATTATACAAAATATCTATAACTAAAACATTTGATTTAATAAAAAAACCTATGAATGATAAGCTTAGGTGTAGGTTTCACTGATTTGTGATAACACCAACCCCATGCAGATAACATTATGTACATGTATGGCTGCATAAAAATGCTGATTAACACATCAAAGACATAACAGAATTCATATTGACCAAGAAAAAAGAAAACAGGAAATTCCTTCACAGTATTTAGTCTTGTTATTGTTTGGCTTTCAATACCCGTCCCTGCAGGTAAACGACACAAGACACATTCCATCTCAGGAATGTTATTTGCTTTCACTCTGACAATATTCTAATTCTTAATTTGTTGTCCTTCAATCCTGTGATTACCAGTTATTCCAATCATAAGTAGAGCAGAATATTCAGTTCATGTACATCATTACTATTTGCATTGAGATTAGTTATTGTTTTGGGAACAAGTAGTGATAACAAGCAGTGATAACAAGTTGCGACAAACCCCCCAGCATGTATCACATATTAGTCTTGATCTAATGCCAACTGCCTGTGGGTAAATTGTACTTGCTAATTTAAACATAATATCACAAGATCTTTTCTACAAGCATATATATATATATATATATATAGCAGAGCCTTTCTTACATTATCTGTGCACATAGTGGAGAATGAAAAGACATTATCACGACCATCACGACAGAAATTAATGGATAGAATTTCCAAATGAATTGGGCAACTGATAGGGTCTGAACACAGGGGGTTTGGAAGTCTAGTCAATCTTATAACCATTGGGTTGGGCAGACATTGACATTAAGGAAAAATCCATCCCCAGCAACCAATCAGTTTGGGCCAAAATGAGAAAACACACTTGATTGGCAGAGGTAAAGTAAACGGGGATGTCAAAGCAAACCATGTGACCAAGCAACAGCTATTGAGCATGTGCAATTGGGAGCTAAAATACCACTGACCAGCTACCATTCCAAGGTAACTTTGCTTAGAAATACCCACATTTATAATTTAATGATTATAATAATGATGATGATAATAGTAATAACAGTAATAATAATAGTCTGTAGTAATAATGGTAATCATATCAGTAATGGTATTAATAATAATAATAATAATAATAATATTATGATGATATTAATATTTAATAATAATATTAATAATAATAATAATAGTAATAATAATAATTGCTTTTTACTCCAACGAAGGACTAGCGTCCGAAACGTCAGTAAGTGATCTCTCTTATTTTTACGGTGTAAAATTTAACTTTTTATCCATACTGTTTCATTAGAAACACCTACGCAGCTCACACTAGCTTACCGCTAGTTAACATCTAATAATAATAGTAGTAATTAATAAATTAAAAATAATAATAATAACAATTTTATTGGACAATATATTGAAATAACAATAAGTATAATAAGTAACTATGTAATCAATCTAATTGTATGGGTAATAATGTCATTTTGTAATAAGCATAACAAGACCTAATAAAAGCTCATCGTAATATATAATAAGTAGATATCTAAAACCTAGTGTGTAATATATATAATATCATATATCTCGTATAATAATAATAATATTAATAAAATATACTTAATATATACAATATACTTAAAATAGTTATAAAAATTAGAAACTGTAAAAAAATATTTTTTTTTTTTCAATAATAATAATGATATAGTAATAGTAATAGTAATTAATAATAATAATAATTTGATGATATTTACCTGCCGGCAATTTCCAAGTTTTAAATAATGTTGATAAGATAAGTTGAGAGACTGAGTCAGTGAGGAAATGAAAGTGTAAAGGATTATGACGATAGAATATAATAGACTTGATGAGGGTTATAGCTTGTCTGGCTGCATCATGACCAGCGCACACCACACAGATATGGATAACCTAAACAGATAAACAACGTCATTATTATATACCACAAATGAGTAATAAAACTTAAACAAAGTCTCAAAAGAAACCCAGATGTTTTGGATTTGTCATTTTTCACAGTGACAGGGCTCAAAATAACGGCCAGTCATATATTGGTCAAGATGTCCGGCATATGATATTTTATCTTAATTGTTTTAAATATGACTCAGTGGTCAACATGTCCATTCAAAGTCGTATTTGACTGGTCAAGTACCAAATTTGGCCGAACGTTGACCGCTGACTGGCTGTTATTTTGAACCCTGGATGATAAAAGATACATACAATGCCATGTAAAAGAACAATGAAATACTAACACAGTGTTTTTCATTATGAGTTTTGGACATGATCTTAAGCCATTTCTTATCATGGCTTTGCAAGCATTATTGATTAATGGAACTAACCTCACACTGAGAAAGACTTGATATATCTGAACAACCAGAAGTTTCATTAGCACTATGATCTGAGGGGGGAAATAGGAATTATTGCTTATTTATTTTTTTAAATAAATTTTAAATTATAAAATATTTAAATTTTAATTTATAATAATTATTAAAGGAAACTATTTTATCACATAGTATCACACATGATAGTCCTTCAGGTAAATCTTGAAATACATGTACATGTATTTAAAAAACTCATGAATATTTAATGATAAAACATCCTCTTCATTTGCATAAACTTTAACTCGGATTTTCTCTGGTAAACTTCGTTCATTCGTCAAAAATTCAGTAGAAAATGCGAAGATACACCTCAAGGTTTTTTAAGCTGTTCAATAAACTCACAGATCGTGTTTTATCGGGCTTAAAACCACTCCGCTTCGCCTCGTGTTTTAAATCCCGATAAAACACTCCTGCTCGTTTATTAAACAGTAAGTAATAAATAGCAGTTTTCAATATATAATGCAAAGTTGGTAGTTGTCACTAAATTTGTTTTTTATTTCCATGTGAATCAAAAATAATCAGTTGGTACCTTTTATATTCTTGACTGACAGCAATGAAAAAAAAAAGTTCCAACAGGAAACTTTGAGCTACTGATTTTGCATAACGTATGATGAAATAATAACTACAATAACAATAATATCAAAACTGAATACCTTGATTATTATTGTCTTTTAAAGTGACTAGTTTAAGGTTTACATCATGAAGTCTCTGATTGGCTAGTTGCAGTTGATTCTTGAGCTCATCATTTTGATTCTGTAGAGAGCTGAGTTTTTTCCATAATATACTGTTGTCACTAGTACTTTTAGCTATCTGTATCCTAGGTATATCACTACCTGTGTCACAAACAAACAACATCAAAATATTTAGTTCATGGTATTGTATTATTTTATTTTCTTCAATCTTGGACCCTTACATCTGCTCATATGATGCCGAGTCCAGGAATCAAACCTGAGGCCCCAGAGGTGGGAGGCGAGTGACCTACTGCTGCTATGTTTTTCCTTAATTTAAAGTATAAAGTTAAAATTGGAATAATATTTTTATTCCTGTCTCTCAGACAAACTGGAATTTGAAAGGTAATGATATCTGTCATCATTATCAAGACTAAGCCTTACACTATGCACCTAATGTAAGTAGGACCATTGTACTGTAAGTGTCGTCATACCAGTATATCAACACAGAAGAACAAGCCAACATACTCATGTTTCAATAACTTGTAGCTACAGGCCTACAATTCATTTTTTTCTTTTATAGACTAGTGAACTGATTGGTTTCACTTGCCTTACAGTTAAATTACATACATGGTTTTGATGAATAACACCAAACTTTTAATTTTGTGTTTTGGTTTTACAAAAAAGGACAAATATATATTGTTACAAAAGTTAATACCAAAACTTTTAGATGTCAATATTATTAAATGATGGTATTTCACTGGTTGACTATTGCAGAATTTGATCCTTGGACTAGAAGTAATAATAGTACCAAATAGGGAATGAATTCCATTCCCAAGCATAACCATCCTAGCTTAGTGATAACTATGTTATATAGCCTAAGGAATGAATTATAACCAATATATATATATATATAGTAATATGTCTAGCCAGGTCAGCCAGGTGGATCATTCTCATGACCTACTATCTATAGTAGAAGTCTAGGATAAATATAGATGACATGTGTACAAGAAATAAATAGGGGTTAAACTATTGAAGGTCGTGTTTAACAAGACCCCAAGGTATTTGTGTATTATAATCATCTGTGTAATACAGACATTTGGACTAATAATAATACATGGTAAAGAAATTGGGTGGTTTTCTCTCAGGAAAATGAATCAATCTGTTTACTGAATCAGTACAATAGTATATATATTGCTCAACCAAGAAAACATTTATCTTCCTATAGATAATCACATATGAACATGCTAAAATGTTCAATGAACAAGTTTTATTAGTTTATATAACAAAGAACAAAACAAAACATTAAAAAAATACCCAAGGTTTGATTGCAACACCTTGGATTTCTTACGAATAGCTTGAAGGCTTAACTTGATCAAACAGATTTAGAGAATTCAACAGCTATTCCACAGAATGCCATGATGAAGTTATCAGACTAATGATAGATGATATCATATTCCAGTGTTCTAGTGTTACATATCTGTTTATAGTCAGTCTGCCAGCTACACTAATAGCTATGATATCTTCCCTTGCAATAAACCCTAGCAAGATTTCAATTTCTTTTATCAATACCATGAAATAACCTCTGGGATGATTAAAGTCAGGGCATAGCTAACTCACAGGTTAAATTGGAGTTTAGCTTGTTAGGTTTTGCAGATGGACAAAAACCAGAAAACCCAGAGGAAACCCCTTGAATCAACAGAGACAGTTATAAACTCTACTCACTTGTAAAGTATATATATGTTGAGTCCAGGAATCAAACCTGTGGCCCCTGCAGATCTAGAGGTGAGAGGCAAGTACACTGCTGCTACAACACCCTTGATTCCCAGATTTGATCATAAGCTTTAGTGTGTCATGTTCAAAGATAAACATCTGTTTTGTTAAATGAGCTCTTTTTGATAATATTGAATGAAGGCTCTAGAATTCCTGGGCTTAAATAGATTATGCATGTGTTGGGCTCCAAGTACAGATAGTAGTACAAAACATGCTAAAGATAAGACTAGTATGGGGAAGTTCAATTGCAGAATGAAAAGAGATCCTAAAGAAAAACTACCTTGTCTGTGATAATATGACAGATGACATAAAACAGGCTTTAAGACAATATTGATAAAAGCTGGAATAAATTTAAGAAATGTTTGCTTTAGAAATGGAAGATCAAAACCAGTTGTCAGGTTTTGGGGAAGAATTCTTGAAAAATTATGAGAATCGAATCTATTTTGGATAAAATAGAAGGAAGGTGGAGAATCATTCAAGTGTTTCAAAATACAATATGAATGAAAAATCTCGTTAAATTAACGCTATAAAAACAATAGACGATACACTACATTCCGTGCAAGGAATGGAATTTGGAAGCTGGACAATAGGAAAAAGGAATAACTACATTAAACAAGTATATCAGTGATATTTTATGGACAACGTTTTGATAAAATTTTGAACAAAATGTAAAAAATAATGAGTACTATGATATTTTGATCAGTGAACAATATTATTCATACTAATTTTCTACATATTTCTGGTCTTGATGTTTCTTCACGTATCGTATATTGATGTATAGTGTCCAATATAGAGTAAAGTACCTTGTGAATGATGTGCAGGAGGAGTAATCCACCATAAAACAACAGACGAACCAAGAGATAACATGAGTAAAACTCCTAATACTCGCACCTTCAGGATACCCATACTCCCGGCTAAGAGCATCTTTCATGTCGAATAACCACCATACATACACCTCCTGCCTTCATCCTAGAGTGCCTTACGAAGAAGAATTAAAGTAGTACTTGATGTTGGAGGAGAGTTTCATTGATTCATTTGACTAAAACACAACACAACAGCGACGACAAGCTTCTTGTGTTTCTCAGTCGTCCAGGTCTTGTCGGTCTACTACTGAGATCCAGCTCGAGCCGAGAATGGGCGGCCGAGTGAGGGACTGTGGAATGGTGACGCAAAGGTCTTCGGGAAGGGGAAAATTCCCTAATTAATATACACTACAGAGCCTAAGAAATTTGCTAAAGTGCACTAAAAGTTTCCCGAAAAACAGGAATTCAAAATTGGGTTTCACTTACTCGTACCAACTCTAAAGTAATGCAATGTTGTAGAAAAATATAGGACGCTTTCCTGCAACTGAAAATGAGTCGTTCGTTGGACGAGTTCTCCAGAAGGTCTCATAACGATAGTCCGCCATTAAAACGACAAGCCAACAGTCTTCAATACAGTGGAGGAAAAACAGAAGGATACGATGAATACTTTGATCCTCCATTAGAAAATAAGTATGAGTGTCCAATATGTCTGCTTGGATTGAGAGAACCAGTGCAAACAGAGTGTGGTCATCGTTTCTGTAGAGGATGTATATTACGCTCACTCAGGTAAATAACGACTACAACAACCCGTTTTTCTTTCGAGGTTTTATTTCCGGTAGAATAAAATGCAGTAAGACATGAACATTTTTGAAAACAGTTTGATTTCTACCTTGAGTTCAAATCTAGAGACAGTAGCTTTGCCTATTTATCTTTTATCTTTAGAAATCTTTGCTGTTTTTTTTTTTTCTTTTCAAATTTTGGCAAGGTGCTTAAAGTGAAAGTGAAAAATGTGGCCTGTCAGAGCATATGAGATAGAAACCAGTTAAAGATTTATTGAGAAAACTCTGTTTGTAACTTCAAGCTGTAATTGTTCGTTAAGAGATTTATTGTTCATAGAACTTAAATGTTGTTAAACTGTTTCACATGCAGTAGGTACTGACTTACAGCACATACTTGGTACATTATGTTGTAACATAGTTGGCTTTCCATTGTCTTCCAGTAATCGATCTTATAACAATCTGCAGTAACGGATTCTGTAAGATTGGTTATTGGTATGGCTACAATTTGACATATCATTGCACACATGCAAACTATACTCTTACATCAAATAATGCTTACATAATGAAGCCACTGAGCTATACCTGTATCTATGGATAAAAGCATCCCAAAGTGCAGGACCAGCAGGCATAAGACAAAACTTGTTTTGGGTGATTGTTATTTAAATTGCCAACCAAGACTATCCAAAAAAGCAAAGTGACAAAGCCAATGAATTACAGACAACTTGCCTACGGACAAACTTGCCTACCCAAACTCGCCTATGCATAAAATAGAGTTGATACGTAGGCAAGTTCGTTGTACTTCAGCGTAACTTACCAAAACTCAAAACTCTCAAAATAAGTCTTTTTTCTTATCTATCTTTACAAAGTTTATTTTAATCAATGTTTTTTACATCTCCACCCGTGAAGAAGTTCTCAAGAACTTGTCCGTAGGCGAGTTGTCTGGATACCAAGCCAATTGTTCTAATGGTTGGCAATGTTTATAAACATTACATCCACTTATTCAAACATCCTTCAGGGGGTAACCAGGATTCAGGTTTCAAAAGAAATGGAAAGTGAAAGTAGAAAAACAGATCAAAGTTCTACCTTGTTGGTGATATATTTATGTCTTATGATTTTTTTCACTGCCCTTTGCAAGGGAAGACTGACTATGTCATCAAATTGTCATCTTCAAATTTGCACCATGAGGTCATTACCGGTTTCTCCTTGGGGAAAAAATGAAGAGCAATAGTACAGACACCTTCATGGGATATGTATACATGTACTCTTTTATAACATAGTTATATTTATTTGTTATTCCAGGGATGCAGGGAATAAATGCCCAGTGGATAATGTTCGTCTTACTGAAGCAGGAGTAAGTGGTTTTCTTTAGTCTTATATTTGTTTATGTATATGTGCACATCTTGTGGTAACCATCATATTTAATCTAAGCATAGAGAAGAAATTTTTATGGTGTTTGACACTCAAATTTCCCCATCTAGAAATACCCCTGTACAAATAAACCAGGAGTGTTCATACAGTTATAGCTAAACTTCAAAGCATTTATGTGCTTGAGAGGAACATGAGGTTTGTTTGATAATGATGAAGAAGGTGGTGATGGTGATGGTGATGGTGATGATGATGGTGATGATGGTGGTGATGATGATGGTGATGGTGATGGTGATGGTGATGGTGATGGTGATGGTGATGGTGATGGTGATGGTGATGGTGATGGTGATGGTGATGGTGATGGTGATGGTGATGGTGATGGTGATGGTGATGGTGATGGTGATGGTGATGGTGATGGTGATGGTGATGGTGGTGGTGATGGTGATGGTGGTGGTGCTTTATTTATGATAGTGCATTTTCTGAAAGACAGCCCAAAAGTACTTTATGAAATTACTTAACAAAAATCACAATGAATCTAAAAAATAATTATTAAACAAAATAAACTTTCCAAAAAAGAAAGTCTTGTGTTTATTTTTAAAACTGGGATTCGTTTTCAGAAAAATAACTTATTTTTTGTGTTGTATTTGTCATCAGCTCTATCCCGACAACTTTGCCAAAAGGGAAATGAATTCTTTCACTGTTTGGTGCAGACACAAGAAAGAAAGAGGGTGTCCTTGGAATGGACCACTGGGGAAACTTGAGGTATACATGTACATACTGTTAATGAATACTACTGTATCTACTTTAATCATAGGGTAGGAAAGATATGACACTGACTTACAGCACATACACTGTACATGGTACAACATGCAGTAACATTGAATGGTTCTCATGAGAATAGTTATTGTACAAGTGGGAAACATGGCACAATGATGATGATAATAATAATAATAATAATAATAATAATAAACTAATAAAATAAAATATATATATAGATTATGGATTGTAGATAGATCAAAGACAAGACATAACTTTTGCTGTCTTGTCTTTGATCTATCTACAATCCATAATCTATAACGCTCTACATGTCAATGTATTGAGCACTTTACCGTCAGAATAGACACATCCAGATATATATATATATATATATATATAATTTGATATATATATATATATACACACACATTATAAGACTAAGACCCAACCCCACCCCTATGTCCCTGTTTCCCTGTTTAAATTAAAGGTATCTGATATGTAACCAGGACATAAATTATTCTTAACTTTGTACATAATTATCGCTATCTCCACAACACTGAAATAGTTTATTATTTACAAGATGTGTATCATTGTATCATTTTAGGAACACATGAAAACATGTGAATTTGCTGATGTCAAATGTCCCAATTCCTGTGGCAATAAAGTGCAACTACGCCATCTAGAAGAACACATGGGAAAAAGCTGTCCAAAGCGTAAAACAGAATGCCCATTTTGTCACCAGAAAATCTTTGTAACAGAAGCTGAGGTATCTATCACTATCTCTCTACCATGACCATAATAAGTACACCATAGATGAAACTAAGGGGGTTGATCACATATCTATCTCTCTATCATGACCATAATAAGTATCATCATGAAGACACCATTTATTAGATGAAACTAAGGGGGTTGATCACATATCTATCTCTCTATCATGACCATAATAAGTATCATCATGAAGACACCATTTATTAGATGAAACTAAGGGGGTTGATCACATATCTATCTCTCTATCATGACCATAATAAGTATCATCATGAAGACACCATTTATTAGATGAAACTAAGGGGGTTGATCACATATCTATCTCTCTATCATGACCATAATAAGTATCATCATGAAGACACCATTTATTAGATGAAACTAAGGGGGTTGATCACATATCTATCTCTCTATCATGACCATAATAAGTATCATCATGAAGACACCATTTATTAGATGAAACTAAGGGGGTTGATCACATATCTATCTCTCTATCATGACCATAATAAGTATCATCATGAAGACACCATTTATTAGATGAAACTAAGGGGGTTGATCACATATCTATCTCTCTATCATGACCATAATAAGTATCATCATGAAGACACCATTTATTAGATGAAACTAAGGGGGTTGATCACATATCTATCTCTCTATCATGACCATAATAAGTATCATCATGAAGACACCATATAGATGAAACTAAGGGGGTTGCTTATGTCTGTTTTATCAGTGTTTTTAGTTGACAGTTTTTATGAATGTTTTTGTAGATCCACAATGCAGAATGTCCTGAAATGCCTTTGAATTGTGGAAAGTGTGGTAAAAGAGATATACCAAGAAATCAGGTAATGGTTGCATACATGGTTGATATTATGAACGTAAAAGGTTAAAATGGTTAAAATGGTAGATTAAGTGTGTTTATACACAAAGCATTCAGTCAAGGTTGCAAAGTTTAAATTTGATAATCCTTTGAAACTACTCTGAAGCCTCACTTGAGTGCTTTGTGTTTGATCAGTGAACCGATGTATGGAAAGTGGAGAATACATAAACATACACTGTACATACATATTAAACATATATACATAATATATATTTAGGATGACAGATTGAGTGTTATACAGTATGTATATGTATCTGTATTTGTAATAATAATAGTAGTAATAATATGTTATCATGAGTGTGTGAGAGGCATGTTGATCAAACTGTGGTCAGCAATCATGGTATAATGATGTGCATAGATGATATACATAACTAGTGGTGTTTCTATTCAGATGGCAAACCATTTGGAGAATGACTGCCCAAAGGAAAAATCTAAGTGTCCTCTGTACTATCTGGGCTGCAAATTTGAGGTAAAAGAAATTCGTTTTTAGTTTAATAATGAACAGGGATGGTCATTCAGCTGTACTAGATAGTTTATTTAAAATGTTGAATTATTGAAGTTATATTAATAGTAGTGTTGTCAAAAAAATATGACTGAAATACCAAATGAGGTCATTGATTGCAAGTGTTGTTGTTGCAGGGTTACAATCCAGATGTTTCCAAACACATTTCAGACAAAAATGTTCAGCATTTCAAAGACATTGCTAAAGCAGTGCAAAAGCTACAAGAACAATCTGCATCATCAGCAGTTGTACGCTCTGCAGGGCCAAGTACCTCACAAGAACAACCATCAAGACCTGAACCAATACCTGTCAGCCTTCAACCAGCACAGCCAATGAGAAGTGATGACGCACAAAGACTCAAGGAAATGGTGGTGAAACTAGAAGACCGAGTGACGGAATTAGAAGGCAGGGTGAGCGCCGGAACATTCATTTGGAAGATTGATAACTTTAACTACCGCCGTGGTCAGGCAATGGACAATACTGTACCTGCAATTCACTCCCCTCCCTTCTACACCAGTCTCTATGGATACAAGATGTGTCTAAGAATGAACCTGAATGGTGTTGATAGTGGATTTGGTCACCATCTCTCTCTCTTTGTCCACATGATGAGAGGAGACTGGGATGATATTCTAGAGTGGCCATTCACAGGCCGCATTACTTTGGCCATACTAGATCAAAGTGAGAACGTGGAGTTTCGCCGGCCAATAAGTGAAACTCTAGTTGCCAAGCCCAACCTTTTGGCCTTCCAGAAGCCAACCACAGGAAGAAACCATAAGGGGTATGGTTATGTTGAGTTTTGTCAGATTGAGCAGTTGTTACGTGATGGTCAGTTTGTGAAGAATGATGTCATGTTGGTTCGTATTCAGGTTTTCCATTAAGTACAAACCACTGATCTGCCAATATGGATATCATCACATAATAGCATGTGATTAAATTTTAAAAACAACAATCACACGCAAACAGTTGCAATGAAACACTTTAAAGGAGTGTGCTACTAAGGAGCCCCCCCTCACCTCTGTGGTCTTGGGTTTGTCCCACAGACCCACCATCACATGAGTCTCTCCTGTGTTTTGAGGGATTTTCTCTGGGTTCTCCCGAGCTCCTCCCTCTTCAGCTCCTCATCACCAGCTTTATTAGCCATTGGCTATTAAGTGCTACCCTTGTAAAAAACAAAAACACTGTCAATCACCCACTTGTAACAAACCTACCACAACCAACCAATGACAGTCCACTAAAACAACCAACCACTCAACCAACCTACCACAACCAACCCACCACAACCAACCTACCACAACCAACCTACCACAACCAACCCACCACAACCAACCCACCACAACCAACCCACCACAACCAACCCACCACAACCAACCCACCACAACCAACCCACCACAACCAACCTACCACAACCAACCTACCACAACCAACCCACCACAACCAACCTACCACAACCAACCCACCACAACCAACCCACCACAACCAACCCACCACAACCAACCTACCACAACCAACCCACCACAACCAACCTACCACAACCAACCTACCACAACCAACCTACCACAACCAACCCACCACAACCAACCTACCACAACCAACCTACCACAACCAACCTACCACAACCAACCCACCACAACCAACCTACCACAACCAAGCAATGACGACCACCAATTTCAAAATCACATTAAAAAATCAATTACAAAAATAATTTGACTTTTGTAACATTGGTCACAATGTTTTCATACCACTTTGCTTTGCAAATTTATAGTATGCCATATTGGCAGATCAGTGGTTTGTAGTGACTACTGCAGTGTAACTTGTAGCCATTAGTTATTCTTATTGTGCTATGTTATATAATTACCATTTGTAGATATCCCGATAATCATAGAAAAATTACCAAAGCATCTACCAAAATGAAAAAAAGGGTAAAAAAAAAATAGAAAAGGAAAAATGAAAAAAAAGGAAACATGCAAAAACAAACAAACACAAAACAAAAAAGCACTTGTTTTTTTTTATATGATATGATACATGCTGTATCAATGGAAATCATCTTTATGTAGAACATTTAGCAGTTATTCGCCGAAGGCGAAGTGATTATCGATGAATATTTACCGAGCGGCGAGTCTTCGAGCTGCGAGGTAAATATTCATCGATAATCACTGAGCCTGAGGTGAATAATTGTTTTAGTATAAATAAAAAGGTGATTATTTCAAAAAAGAAATTTCCTCTTCGCTTACTGTGACAAAACGACTGCTGACAGCCATTTTGTCCGAAAAGGTGATTATCGGCTGATAATCCGAGATAGAAAACCAATCAGAGCGCGCGATTTCGTATAATCACCTTTGTATTTATACTAATTAGCAATATTCTGTCTGATAGTAGTAGTTGGAGGAATAATCACTGCAATAATCACTGCAATAACCACATATGATAATTATGATATTTATAGTTTTCATTATACTGGTAGGCTATTTACAATGGAGATTATGAATAACATTTAGTTATGAGTAAAATATTGGTACATTATTATAAAAACAAGATTTTTTTGAATGTATGAATATATTTCATTTACAGGGTTGTTATTTCAGTGTGTATATAAACTAACATACTGTTATCAATAAGACCCTCTTGGACATATACCAGGTGCTGAAAGCACTTGTTAGTATCATATCCCAATTTTAATTTAAGAACTGAGTTTATTGCTAATAATCACTGCAAGTACAGCAGTGGTGAAGCTCAATGGCTGACAGCGGCCATGTCCATGCATGACCCTGGAGCACAGCTCTAACCAGTTTGAATTAGAGTTATCAAGTTATCTTATCAATCAAGTATAATACAAGTTCAGTTTTATAGATATTATTTATAGATATAGGTGATACCGTTAATCTTGCTAATGGTAAACTGTAAATTCAATTATCAATAATCTCCATTGGAAAAAGTCCTTAATTGGGTTTCCTGAATGAACCAATAAAGCGTGCAGATGACCAGAAATGTAACTTAAAATTCTTGAAAAAAAGAAGACATTTTAGATATTTAGTTTCGATTCTTGAACAGAAATATGAAATTTTGTACGATTTTCAGCTATTTTAGTTTCAGTATCTTAATAACTGCGACCCATTTTGAACTTTTTTCCCTACAGTAGTTCAAGTATTGCTTTTAAGTTGTTCTCGTTTATTCTCACTAAAACAAGTTAAGCTAGTCACGTAAATTATTTAATTCATTCATTCTTTAGGTTCTCAGAATCCCTGTGACGAATTTACTTAGGACTCTTTTAGAACATATATTGAATTCTTTCTTTGTTTGAGCATCTTTTGATATGGTATTGAGAATTGTGAATGTTTTTGTTTTTGCACGCTTCACGTGGAATTTTCAGAACAATTATCGTAATTTATGAAAACGCCCCCATTTTCGAAAGTCCGAATAATTCAAATATTTGAGAATAATATTACTCAATTATGATCAGGAAAAACAGATTTGCAAAAATCTTAGCCTAGGAGCCACTCGCAGTTGAGAAATTTTGGTTTAAAAACTAATAGAACAATAGGGTTGAGTAAATGACGTCATTTACTCACAATTTAGATGCTGAAAAAAAAGAACAATTTTTACCCACCACTTTTAACTGTGAAGAAAATATGTTGCTTGGATACTATTTGAGCCCTATAGATAGGTTTAACCAAGTTTCAAGTCATTTCCAATTTCCATCGATTTTCGTCCAAGTGCCCCTTTAAATAGGCCCAGTTTGTAGAATGTGCGTCGTAAAACGTTAGTTTGAAGTCTCGTAAGGAACAGTTGAGTTCTTTTCACCACTGAAGTTCATCAGTGGGCCTTTACAGAATCCAGAAAAGCGGATCAGCTAATTCAAGCAAGTTAAAAGACTCGAAGGAGGAGAAAATCCAGTTGGTTTGTAGAAGAAGTTCAAGAGAGTGAAGTAAATTGGAGTGGTTTAATTCAAGAGACGACAAAGAAGAGACGAAAAATCAACAAACTAAAAGGTTGGCCAAGTTGAAGTTGAACTTTAAGTATTCAGTAAGATAAGGATTTATCGTTAAATATTTAGAATTTTTCTATGACTAGAGGATTATTCATCTGCTTGATCAGTCTTAGTGTATTTAGTTCATAAGAATTCAGTTAATAAAGGGAAACGAGAAAGAATAAGGAAGATTCATAATGGAGTGTTTTGTGGCCTTGAGCAACCCTGCGCAAATTGGTGACATACACTTAAACCACTAAGTAATGATGGATAAATTCAGTCTGTCATGTTCACATCTATTGAAGATGCAAGTGCTCGCTCTCCACCCAGGGCGTGTCATTGATAGAAAGTTTTGTTTGGACAACACGATAGCTTACCTCTGTTGATATCCAGGCTTCGCGCGCTTTGACCAATGAAAACTGCCGAAAGAGAGGAGGACGGGAGAACCTGGGACTGATCAAAGTTTTACTGTTGATTTGTGTAAACACTTGGACTACTTCTGCGTGGTGTTCTACGCCACTCTTTGTGCTTGTCTTACATTACAAAGGCCTTTCTGCGTTCGATAAACACGATGCATTGTGGTCTAGCTTGAGTAAGAACAACACTATATAAGGCATGATGAACAAAAGATGTTTGTACCTAAGCTAGACCAGAATGCACCTTGTTTCCTATCCCAGGTCTAGCTTTGATCAACACCATATAAGGCATAATGAACAAAAAAGATGTCTGTACCCAAGCTAGACCACAATGCATGCACCATATTTATATAGCCGCATTTATTTACGACATCGTTACCTTGTTGAACTTGTAAGTCGTAAGTTGTTGAAGATGTTTCGTGTTTTCAAGCTGCTGTTTTGTTTCATCTGCTGCCGGCTGCTTGATCTTTGACAGGGTAGTGTTGTCGGGTAAACATCTTAGCTCTTGTGGTTCACCTTGTAAACTGCTTATTGCTTACTATAAATAGACGTCACTTCCGGTAGTATCTCCGTTTTCACTGGCTTGTAGAATGTTGGAGGTTGTGTGTGTATCTTTGTTTTCTGGCTTCATGTTGTAGAAATAGTCAAATAGAATGAGGAGTTATTTTGATATGATTTGAGTTAAAGTGCATATAAGGGTTCGCCAGTTTGTTTAATATGAAAGTTCTGAACCTAAAAATCACATAATCAATAATTGTTTTTCGATTCTGTTGCGAGTTCATTATTTTTTTGACGGTCAAAGTTGGTAAAACGAAGTAAAAAACGAAGTAAAAAGCCTAGCGACCTTGGGAGCCTGGGACTAGTTCTTGGTGACGTCATTTACGGGACTCGTTCTTTGAAAACACTTGAAATCTATATAGAAGATCACTAGCTTCCCTTCCATTTTCGGTTTCCACTATCTTAGATAACTTTTTTGTAAGACTTCGCTCGATTCTACTTGGAAAACTTCTTGAACTCTTGATCAGCAAGTCCCGTAAATGACGTCAGACCACGTGTCATTCTCTTTAGAATAAGATTCTTTGTTTGAGCTGTATCCATATTCATGTGTCATCTCATGCGCAACCGTTAAACAAAGAAATTATACTATAGGGAATGACACGTGGTCTGAAATGGGAAGATACTAAGCACAAGCTAAAAATATATATGGAATAGCTGTACAGTTGGCGCATTGCACGGTTTACTGTTGCGCGGTTATGGCTAGAAACTTCAACACAGTTCAGAAATAATGTCACTAATAATCAGACTGGAAAAAAATATGGAATACTGAAATACTGAAAATGTTTAGTAATCATAAATTATTGTCAATCTTGCAAAATTTACAATCAAGAAATGTATGGTATCGTGCGAGGGATTTATCCGTAACATGTTACCAAGACAACTATTAAATGCAGAGACAATGATAAAATTTATTCTGATGATTTGTACCTGAGACCTAACAAAACAAAGATGATTGTACGGATTTGATGACTGTGGTCATGCATAAGATAAAAGAACTAAATGATACTCAGGAGGGTCTACTCAGGCATTTTTTGCTCCATAGTTTTCCATTGCATTGGAGTAAAAACACTATTTCCTTTGATGGTACGTGACAGCCAATCTCCAAATACCCAGTTACCCATCTGCACTGCGCCGCCACTGCGACCGCATGATATGATAAAAGACTTGCCCTCTGAAATAGAAAACAGCCAACCATTTAGTGATGATCACATACATCTACCACAGGTAACCCATCAGTAATCATCACATTCGTCTACCACAGGTAACCCATCAGTAATCATCACATTCGTCTACCACAGGTAACCCATCAGTAATCATCACATTCGTCTACCACAGGTAACCCATCAGTAATTATCACATTTATCTACCACAGGTAACCCATCAGTAATCATCACATTCGTCTACCACAGGTAACCCATCAGTAATCATCACATTCGTCTACCACAGGTAACCCATCAGTAATCATCACATTCGTCTACCACAGGTAACTCATTAGTAATTATCACATTCATCTACCACAGGTAACTCATCAGTAATGGTGAATCACTTTATCTATACAAACAAAGTATTACTGACATAATGTCCACTCACCATCCATCTTATAGGGTCGCATTTCCTTTCCATCATGTTTTGCCTTCAGGTTGTCCCCCATGTACGAAGCATGAGACATGGCCAATTTTGCAAGCTTGATTTCTGGAGTTGAGCTACAATCACCAATGGCATAGACATTTGGTATGCCTTCCACACCTAGGTATTGATCCACTTTAAGACGGCCTAAACTATCCATCTTATTAGCTGTCAGTTAAATATAAATGCCAATAAATAAGATGCAAAAACATCAAACTATACCCTTAGTGTACCCCAGGGACCACCCCAGGTATACCCTAGATCAGTACTACCTAGACTGGTCTTGTAGGCTTCCCTGTTAACCCTCAGTCCAGTGCACTCGATAACAAGATCTGCCTTGATGCTGCTGTTGTTGTTGGTCTTTACTTCAACGTTCACATTTCCATTTTCACGAATCTCTGGAAGATTTGTAACTCGTTCACCTGGGAATCAAGAAATCAGATGATTCACATGACACCAGTTACATAATTTTAAGTTGAGTGAGTAATGTGATCGTCCGGGTGAGTGAAGTCTTGAGAAAGACTATTGTTGGTGGAGACTGACATTTTGACTACCTGAGCGGAAGTCATCTTCAGAGTACAGTGATGAATGAAAGACAGTATGTGGTATTAACAGCTCTGTTGCTGCGGTTGTAATCGTAAACAGTAATTACTCTGTATTGCGAATAGTCGCGTCGGTATAGTCGCAAGTAGTGGTCTATTGTTCTAGGTAACGTAGGTGTTATCACAAAGTGATAGTCTATTGTTCTTCAGTAGCGTCATCGGTCTGTTTGAGATCATGGATGGGTCTTCTATAGGTTGTGGGTAGAGTTTGGCTGTGGTTAAGTGGTTCTTGTTCTAAGTTGGTGAACCAACCAGGTGATCTTGCTTCTCTCAGGCTGAAGGAATAAGCCAATCAGCGGACATTTTGTTCATAGCTCAATGTTTCCTAGTTCAAGGTTTTCAGCTCGATTTACAACAGCTTTTACTTGAAAATAAAGATAATAAAACTCATCCGTGCAAAGATTCACCAAATACCTTTTAGAAAAAGCATATTTCGTCATTGTTGGTGGAAAATATTTCATTTTGACAAGAGATAAAAGAAAACCCTTGGAAATTTTCGCTATGACAAACAATGAATTGCGCTTCTTGATTCCAAATCACCTAGATCTCTCAAGCAATAATTTTAAGGCACAGAAATCAGGATAGAGGCAAACTAAATCGGTAGTTGGTTCTAGCTATCCGCAGTAACGCTTTATTCAGCTTATTTATACCTATATTTTCATTGCTACTTGCTGATTGAAAATGTTTTTGCAACAAGTTAATTAGCCATAGAGTACCATCAATTAAATATATCCTTACAGTATGAAAGGAAAACAAGAATTGCAAGCAACTATATGGGAACAATTTGTTTGATTGACCATACATTGGTCAAAATTTGTTTTTCCATTTCAGCCATGTAAGTGTCATTCTCTTGGGAATAAGATTTTTTTTTTCAGTTGTATCCATATCATGTGTCTTCTCATGTGCAAACATAAAACAAAGAAATGATACTCTAGGGAATGGTATGAAATAGGAAAACATTGTGCCCAGGCTGAAGAGGTCTATTGCTAGCTAACCCCTCAATAGTGTGGTAGCAGTGACCAGTAATGTCCATTAAGTCATTTCTCTACTCACCCAGAACTGTTTCAACCCCAAGGAACTTCAGTCTGTTTTTGACTGTTGACTGGAATGATTCATTGACTTTATCATTTACCAGTATTTCTCTGGGATGGATCAAGGTCACATGCTTGTCTTTATAATCTTCCTTGATGTCACCTGACAGCTCTACTCCAGCAGCTCCTCCACCAATAATAACAATATTCTGAGATTTTTGTACCTAAGAACAAGAAATTACACGTTACAGATATTATAGTACTCTATGTATAGATTGTGTTCACTGACTCTTACACATGTTACAGATATTATAGTACTCTATAAAATTATATAGATTGTGTTCACTGACTCTTACACATGTTACAGATATTATAGTACTCTATATATAGATTGTGTTCACTGACTCTTACACATGTTACAGATATTATAGTACTCTATATATAGATTGCGTTCACTGACTCTTACAATTTAGGTTGAATGCAGCTATTGGAGCAAGAGTATCAAATGTTCTATCTGTTTTATGTGTCTATATCTATATCACAAGTCTAAAATTGTACTGAAAAAAATAATATAATTTATGGAAAAATAAGATAGTAAACTGACATAGTACATGCCTTTTGCAGGATTGATTCATATTTGACAACAGCATCTTTGCTATCAATCTCCACAGGTAGTTTACATGGGAATGGTCCTGTTGTTCCCGTGGCGATAACAAGCTCATCATATCCAACCCTTTCACCACTAGCTAGTTGTACTGTTTTCTGGACTACATCAATCCCTACCACCTTTCCACGTTTAAACTTATCACCAAAAGTAGGTTGAAATGGAATAAGGCATTTCTTCACATAACCTAAAGATCAGAAACACCTTCGTTTGTGGTGTAATATTTTTTCCAGTTTCAGACCACATGTCATTCTCTTGTATCCATATTCATGTGTCTTCTCATGTACAACCATTAAACAAAGAAATGATACTCTAGGGAATGACAGGTGGTCTGAAATGGGTAAACATTGCACAATGATAAATAAGGTTGATTATTAGAAAAATGATAAAACCTTAACTGGCTTTATGGCTAGTTCTCTTGAAGTTCACTAGTTGGAGAATGAAATCAATATTGCACAAAAAGACAACCTGTTAATCATAACGAAGGTCAATATAGCTGACTATAGCTGAATGTTGAATGGAGATTGAGATGTATGGATTGTCCTACCATAACTAATGCATGTATTTGATGTACTGTATGGAGGGGTAGGTGTATGGATGGTCCTACCATAACTAATGCATGTATTTGATGTACTGTATGGAGGGGTAGGTGTATGGATGGTCCTACCATAACTAATGCATGTATTTGATGTACTGTATGGAGGGGTAGGTGTATAGATGGTCCTACCATAACTAATGCATGTATTTGATGTACTGTATGGAGGGGTAGGTGTATGGATGGTCCTACCATAACTAATGCATGTATTTGATGTACTGTATGGAGGGGTAGGTGTATAGATGGTCCTACGATAACTAATGCATGTATTTGATGTACTGTATGGAGGGGTAGGTGTATGGATTGTCCTACCATAACTAATGCATGTATTTGATGTACTGTATGGAGGGGTAGGTGTATGGATGGTCCTACCATAACTAATGCATGTATTTGTTGGTTATATTTGTAACCATTCCCAAGAGAGTCAAATGACAGACATGACAGCCATGTTAGTATTATTAACAATGGAAGCTAATAAGAAAACTTTAAATGACTCATTCCAACCTTCTTCAGTTGCAGATCTTTGTGCTCCCATGTTGTGATGAAATGAATCTCGTGCATCAATTAGTGTCAACTGACAGTTATTCTTGATCTTCTGGGCCAAATTAATACCTCCATAACCAGCACCAACTACTACTACTCTAGTATCTTGGAATGGTTTTACTGGCGGTTGAATGGCACTTGCATATGCAACGGATCCTAGAATGTCATAGAAAAATGAAATACAACAGCACAATGACCTTAGTACGCAGCAGTGTTCAGATAATGTATAGGGACAACTGACGCATGTACACTATATGCTATACAACACTGCTTCCCATAAGAATGTTTATCGTCTGAAACATACAGTACATATTGTACCATATATGTGCTTCATAAGTCATACATACATTTCCCACTCATAAAAAAACTTTTTTTGGTAAGCCATTTCGATGTTACAGCATGTGGTAACATCTATGTGCTGTATGTCAGTAGTAACATTGAAATGGCTTCATATGATTTGGAAACATAAGGTGCTGACTTGCAGTGCATACAAGGTACGACATGCCGTAACACTGAAATGGCTTACATATGAATGGTTATCATGATTTGGAAACATAAAGGTAGGTAACACTGAAATGGCTTCCCATTACTTTATAGTGAATCACCCAAACACTATATTAGCAATTATTGAAGATTTGAACCAATTATATTGAGCCCCTTACTATAATAAGGAACGAGGTTTTTTGGACGCTCGACTGTGTGGACACAGATAGCGTCGTTTAGGCCTTGAATAAACACACGCATACCTCCATATGAGCATACCCCAGATAATAATCATCTCTCAACAGCAACAAACAGTACCATATCAAGTGTATCACAAGTTTATAGTATAGGCTATTATTCTATTATGATATTGGTATCCATTTTCCGCTAAATCGGATTTAGCTTTAAATAATGTTGAATGTTGTGCAGGTTCGACGAGGCTGTGATCTCCACTGAGAACTTTGCCTCGAAAAACATCCTCCTAGTAGTGTAAGCTATTTAAGGAGTAATAAAAGTACCATTTTTGAATTCCTTCACCGATTTGAGGTCAGGAACTAATGGTTCTGGGACTAATGCTGGAGTATTAAGCCGGCTCGATGCTGTTGGGAACCTTAGACCCGCCTGGCGGTAAGGGTCAAACAACATCGGTCAGTGGCTTAGTCTACAGAACTCTTACCTTGAGAATATTTTCTAAGGATGACAAAGGTCGTGCCTGTAGCGATAGCCCCAGTAGCAATATAAGGTAAATATGTCCTTACTTTGCTGGCCCACATGTTCGATGTATAACAAGATACAGTACAGGCAGTTTGATGGCTTTACTGATTTACCGAGTCTTCGATTCGGATGGATGGGTCACTCTATGTTTACAGTGCCTGACGTCACACCAGGCATGCCATACTATATATAACCGCTGTCCATTTTGTCAGGATCGAGCGGCTCAGTCAGTTGAACGTTTGGGCGAAGTTATGGCTGAGGGGATAGTTGTGATAAAAAGGTAAATTTTACACCGTAAAAAATAAGAAAGATCACTTACTTAAAGGGGATAAATTAAATAAATTAAATAAATTACTTTTTTTTATAGTAGGATACAAATTCAGTAACTTAATGATACTGGTTTCCAATTTGGCCCACTGTCTCTCACACACACTACCACTACATTATATATTCTATGCATACAACTCTCAACTCACATGTTGATTTTTACGGAGGGAGGAAACCGGAGAACCCGGAGAAAACCCTCGTGGCACAGGAGAGAACAACACATCAAACGAACTCAACTCACATATGATCTGACCCAAGCCGGGGCTCGAACTCGGACCACAGCGGTGAGAGGCGAGCAGTAAACCACTACGCCACCCATGCCACCCGCATGAGGAAATGAGGGATGTGAGGAAAAAAACCCCAGGCTATATATATATCTACTTTATCACCGCCTCCTGTCCTGTGTCAATTAGAGACGTTAAACAAAAGAGAGCCACAAGTTTCAGGGGCGGATCCAGGATTTTTCAAAAGGGGGTGGCTATACAGCGTAACTCTCCCAAATACCACAGGAAGCCCATAAAAGGCGAGAAAATGGTGAAAAAATAGGATATTGAATTGAAGGAAATTATTTTGAGAGCTTCAAGTAAACTGAGTGAACACATTTTTATTTCATTTGTGCAAAAGGGGGGGGGGGTGACTAGTCACCTCTCTTGGACTCCGACCGACTGACTGACTGACCTACCGACTGACCGACTGACCGACTGACCGACTGACCGACTGACCGACTGACCGACTGACCGACTGACCGACTGACCGAGCGACTGACCGAGCGACTGACTGACCGACCGACCGACTGAGCGACTGACCGACCGACCGACTGACCGACCGACCGACCGACCGACCGACCGACTGACTGGCTGACCGACCGACCGACCGACCGACTGACCGACTGACTGACTGACTGACTGACTGACTGACTGATTGACTGACTGACTGACTGACTGACTGACTGAAAGATTAAGGAAAGAAAGAACGAACAGATGAAAAACAATCGAGTTAGTAGTCAAATAGCAAACTAATAATTTCCAACATGTATTTTTTTCCTTTTTAACATAAGACGTTCTTCAAGCGGAATAAATCAAGGACGTTTACGATACTCGCTGTTTCATTCTGTTTTTCTATATCATAGATGGATCACGTGTTGCTAATCAACAATCTCAATTCTTCAGCCTCTTTCTCGAGTTGTTTTTGTTGTTTCCACAGTATACATTGGATGATCTTTAGCCTATTGACTGCTGGCATAAACCCTGGTTCAATCTGTAGTGCCATCAGAAAATGTTGTGTCGCTTGAGTGATTTTACGCTGTAATTACAAAACCCTCCTGTTAGATGATGGTCATGTTACAACAGCAAACAAAGTATTGCAAGTTTTCAATACTCACCAGACCAGCAAGACTATTCGCCAATGTGAAATGCGCAATCATCGTATTTGGAGACATCTATATGAAAAAATGATTATCAAATGAATGTGATTTGCAAACATTTTGATTGATGGATATATAATCCTTGTCATTCCATCTCGTTCCATCTTTTGTTAAGACAGTGTCAGGGATTCGCCGTTCCGAGGAAAAAAGGAAAAAAGTGCGTCGAGTGAGCACTGCAGTACAGTGCATTATGGGACTGTTTTAGGGATCATATTTTCGAGATGACGTCTAGTTTGTCGCCTAAGACAGTCTCACAATGCACTGCACTATAAACTCGACGCACTTTTCTTCTCAATCAAGACGTAATAAAAAATATATATAAATAGTTAGCTGTAGCTCTTCATCCACTGAATTCTAATTGAAATTTAGGAGTTGATTTTTCGGAGGGAGGAATTCGAAAACCGGAGAATCCGGAGAAAACCTCGAAGCGCAGTTGAGAACCAACAAGGAATTCTACTCACATACAACACCACGTCCGGGAATCAAAGCCAGGTCGTATAACCGCTACGCCACCCGTGCTTCCCGTTAAGACAGTGGTTAATGGACGAGTTCAACTGGTCTGCCTACCCCGCCCTCTGTACAAGATAACGTAGTGCATGGGGTTACCTTTAACACTGCTGTACTAACTACCCCGCCCTCTGTACAAGATAACGTAGCGCATGGGGTTACCATTAACACTGCTGTACTAACTACCCCGCCCTCTGTACAAGATAACGTAGTGCATGTGGTTACCTTTAACACTGCTGTACTAACTACCCCGCCCTCTGTACAAGATAACGTAGCGCATGGGGTTACCATTAACACTGCTGTACTAACTACCCCGCCCTCTGTACAAGATAACGTAGTGCATGTGGTTACCTTTAACACTGCTGTACTAACTACCCCGCCCTCTGTACAAGATAACGTAGCGCATGGGGTTACCATTAACACTGCTGTACTAACTACCCCGCCCTCTGTACAAGATAACGTAGTGCATGGGGTTACCTTTAACACTGTTGTACTAACTACCCCGCCCTCTGTACAAGATAACGTAGCGCATGGGGTTACCATTAACACTGCTGTACTAACTACCCCGCCCTCTGTACAAGATAACGTAGTGCATGGGGTTACCTTTAACACTGTTGTACTAACTACCCCGCCCTCTGTACAAGATAACGTAGTGCATGGGGTTACCTTTAACACTGCTGTACTAACTACCCCGCCCTCTGTACATGATAACGTAGTGAATGTGGTTACCTTTAACACTGCTGTACTAACTACCCCGCCCTCTGTACAAGATAACGTAGCGCATGGGGTTACCTTTAACACTGCTGTACTAACTACCCCGCCCTCTGTACAAGATAACGTAGTGAATGTGGTTACCTTTAACACTGCTGTACTAACTAAAGCTGCGTCTTCAAAGAAACCAGCTTTAAACAAAATGCTTGCCAAGTTTATCAAAGAGACATCCTATAAAACACGAAAACTGTATTACCATCAACTATTAGTATAAACCTACTTATTGTCTATCACAAATCCTGGTGGTTTATTAGTGATAGACCACTAGTAGCGAAAAAGGCCGGTTTTGAAAGCCAAAACAATGGCAAAAACAATTATTTCAATGGCAAAAACAATTATTTCAATGGCAAAAACAATTATTTCAATGGCAAAAACAATTATTTCAATGGCAAAAATAATCATTTACTTCGCCGATTACTAGGTTTATACTGAAACAATTAGAGTATCGGGCTGCGGGTCTATTTGTTAAATATAACACTATGAAATATAACTGTAATTCTCGCGTTATGATTTGCTAAACGCGTGTGATTTATGTTAGGATACAGCACGAACGCGCAGTTTCTAGTATTCCAAAAACCCTGCGTGTCTTATAACTGCATGCAACAGTTTTCTATCTCTTCACTCAATGACACTTCTAAAATAATATCAAGTACAAAAATACAGCACCAACACCTCATCCCAATAACGACAATTGTTATATGGCAAGGTAATTTCGCGCGCTATGATTGGTCAATCTGCGGTCCATAACTTACGGTACGGACCGAAAATCAAAATTGTCTCCCCTAGCCTTGCCATATAATAAATATCTTATTAACCTCGTTTGCTCGGTCCGTACCGTAAGTTATGGATCCTCGTTTTTTCCACTTTTTTATGGCCTGCGCGCTTGGGCCATAAGGCAGTGGAAAAAAATCGGTCCATAACTTACGGTACGGACCTCAAACTCGGTTAATAAGAGTTGTCTTACTTGTATTTTCGAAGGCGAGTTGACAAGCGCCAGACGAAGACAGCGAACAGCTTCATTAGTATCTCCCACTATTCTCCAGTAGATAGAAGCTAGGTTGAGTAGCACCCATGAAGTGGAATTCTGGAGTAAAAATACGAAAAAAACATTAACACATGTTAGAGCACCGACCTCGAATAAGCGCCGCATTCATTCACAATGTGGCGCTTAATCAACGCATCATCAGACAGAAAGTGAATGACCTTTCAAACATGGATTTTGTCATTAACATTTTCTTGTTATCATTTACAAATGTTACGAAGTTTAAAGAGCGCCGCCCTCAAATAAGCGCCACAACTGAAACACCAAACATTTAAGGAGCGCCGCGGCGGTTAATCGAGTAAATACGAGAAATGAAAAAGCCTTACCTTTTTAAGTGCTCTGTGGATTCTTGTTCCTACTTCCTCAACAGTTATTCCAGGATTCATGGTGTGCATGAGAAGAGTCTGTTAACAGAATAACATGTTACAACATCATTATTAATACGAATTCGCACCAGGGAGTGAATGCTCAGTCTTTTTAGCCAATGTATCATGAAAATGCGCAAACATGATCCCCCCTAGTGTATGCCTTGCTAACATCACACATGCCCCCCCTAGTGTATGCCTTGCTAACATCACACATGATCCCCCCTAGTGTATGTCTTGCTAACATCACACATGATCACCCCTAGTGTATGCCTTGCTAACATCACACATGATCCCCCCCTAGTGTATGTCTTGCTAACATCACACATGATCCCCCCCTAGTGTATGCCTTGCTAACATCACACATGATCCCCCCCTAGTGTATGCCTTGCTAACATCACACATGATCCCCCCTAGTGTATGCCTTGCTAACATCACACATGATCCCCCCTAGTGCATGCCTTGCTAACATCACACATGATCCCCCCTAGTGCATGCCTTGCTAACATCACACATGATCCCCCCTAGTGCATGCCTTGCTAACATCACACATGATCCCCCCTAGTGTATGCCTTGCTAACATCACACATGATCCCCCCAGTGTATGCCTTGCTAACATCACACATGCCCCCCCTAGTGTATGCCTTGCTAACATCACACATGATCCCCCCTAGTGTATGCCTTGCTAACATCACACATGATCCCCCCTAGTGTATGTCTTGCTAACATCACACATGATCCTCCCCTAGTGTATGCCTTGCTAACATCACACATGATCCCCCCCCTAGTGTATGCCTTGCTAACATCACACATGATCCCCCCCCTAGTGTATGCCTTGCTAACATCACACATGATCCCCCCTCAGAAACATTTTAAAACTTAACTGTTGTTGAAATTGGCCAGGAACAAGACTGAAAAGCCAAAACCTTATTGTTTTTAGACAAGGGTTTTTTTTCACCGGGTTTTTTCTATAACGCCCCCACACCTCCCGGCAAAGGGGCCTAAAAGTCCCTCCCCCCTTCCAACCCACCCCAGTCAGTAACTTATATTACTTGATAACAGCCCACATTACCTGCTTTATACCATTCTCTGGTGGGAGGTTCATCTTACTCAATGCCTTGATACCCTGAAATACACATTATGAGTCAGCTTCCACCATACCACATAAGTGCGTGTCAGTAGAGCGGTTTTCAAATGAGTGGGAAACATATGGCAATGACGTAACATCGAGGTGGCTTCACATTTTCTTCTAGTAAATCATCCCAATCTCAAGTCAGACGTTGTTACGGTACGATACGGTATGGCTACAGTACGACTATAAGTGTGTTTCCCACTCATACGAAAACCTTTCTAAGCCACGCAAATTGGTTGTGTACTGTTACAATCAGACAGTCCATCACCTTAAGATGATCAAACGACTGATGCCCAGTCTGCATCTTTGCAATACATCGAGGAGGCTTGGGGATACCACTAATGTCCTCATTGAAGTTAACATGCCTTCTTACACTAGAAAAAATACAATAACAATAATGAACACTAAAACCTTTCTAAAACCTATCAATAAACCCATGGCACAAAGTGCTATCATCACTTACTCAATTCCTTTGGAATCAAAATTGGTGACAACACTGAACTTGTCGTTTTTCATTAGGGCCTCCCAATTGTCTGACTCTTGACAGTCATTAGGGTCAAATGTTGATCGGAATCCCTTGTCAGGTGACACACAGGCTCTTATTTTTTTGTAACGTGGTGCATTGTTTCCTTTTTCTGGATTTTTATCTTGGGCCTCTTTTTTTATTTTGTGAGCCTTGGATTGTTTCTTTTCTGCTACACCAGGATTTTCAATGTTCTTATGAGAACGTTGTTTAGTTAATTCTTCTTTTTTGTAATCACGGGATGGACCAATGGATGGATCACTTGATGGACCACTGGATGGACCACTGGATGGACCACTGGAAGGACCACTGGATTGATCACTGGATGCATCACTGGATGGACCATTCGATGGACCACTGGATGATCCACTGGATAGACCATTCAATGCACCACTGGATGACCCACTGGATGGATCACTCGATGGACCATTGGATGGACCACTGGATGACCCACTGGATGGACCATTGGATGGACCACTGGATGACCCACTGGATGGACCATTGGATGGACCACTGGATGACCCACTGGATGGACCATTAGATGGACCACTGGATGACCTGCTGGATAGACCATTGGATGGACCACTGGATGACCCACTGGATGGACCATTGGAAAGACCACTGGATGACCCACTGGATGGACTACTGGATGGACCACTGGATGGATCACTCGATGGACCACTGGATGACCCACTGGATGGACCACTGGATGGATCACTGGATGGACCACTGGATGACCCACTGGATGGATCACTTGATGGACCATTGGATGGACCACTGGATGACCCACTGGATGGACCATTGGATGGACCACTGGATGACCCATTGGATGGACCACTGGATGACCCACTTGATGGACTACTGGATGACCCACTGGATGGACCACTGGATGACCCACTTGATGGACTACTGGATGATCCACTGGATGGACCATTGGATGGACCACTGGATGACCCACTTGATGACCCACTTGATGGACTACTGGATGACCCACTGGATGAACCATTGGATGGACCACTGGATGACCCACTGGATGACCCACTGGATGACCCACTGGATGGATCACTCGATGGACTATTGGATGGATCACTCGATGGACTACTGGATGGACTACTGCATGGAGTACTGGATGGGCCATTGGATGGACTACTGGAATTTATGACATTTGATGTTATATGGTCTTCAGAATTTTGGTTTTCTAAGCTCCCTTTCTTCAAAGAAGGTTTTCCATTGTTCTCTTTCAAATGCTTTACATTTTCATCACCATTTTTCGAGATCCTTGATTGACGGTCACTTGTGTCTTGATTGTTGAAGGGAACAATCTTTTCTTGATCCTGTCTGGTTTCTCTAAGGGTGGAATCCTAAAACACAGTCAGGAGGAACCTCTGAATATATCAATAGAATACCAATAAACCACCAAGATATCCAATCAGCCAATAGAATACCAATAAACAACCAAAATATCCAATCAGCCAATAGAATACCAATAAACAACCAAGATATCCAATCAGCCAATAGAATACCAATAAACAACCAAGATATCCAATCAGCCAATAGAATACCAATGAACAACCAAGATATCCAATCAGCCAATAGAATACCAATGAACAACCAAGATATCCAATCAGCCAATAGAACACCAATAAACAACCAAGATATCCAATCAGCCAATAGAATACCAATAAACAACCAAGATATCCAATCAGCCAATAGAATACCAATAAACAACCAAGATATCCAATCAGCCAATAGAATACCAATAAACAACCAAGATATCCAATCAGCCAATAGAATACCAATAAACAACCAAGATATCCAATCAGCCAATAGAATACCAATAAACAACCAAGATATCCAATCAGCCAATAGAACACCAATAAACAACCAAGATATCCAATCAGCCAATAGAATACCAATAAACAACCAAGATATCCAATCAGCCAATAGAATACCAATAAACAACCAAGATATCCAATCAGCCAATAGAATACCAATAAACAACCAAGATATCCAATCAGCCAATAGAATACCAATAAACAACCAAGATATCCAATCAGCCAATAGAATACCAATAAACAACCAAGATATCCAATCAGCGAATAGAATACCAATAAACAAACAATCAAGTACCTGATATGTTTTCATTGGATGGAAACTTCTATTGATAAAATTCTTCTTGAACCAGCGAAGCTGTTTCGTAAACTGTTCTAATGGAAAATCTTTTGCATGCTGATCAATGAGTCTCAACTTCTGCATCAACTGATGTCTGTGAGGAAACGCTTTCACCTTACTAACAAACTCCTTCAGTGTCCTGAAAGGGAAAATGTTCACTGCAGGCAAAATGAGTCATTCATTACTGACACACAAGGGTTATTAGCAAAAGGAATCTGTGTCTTGCTCTCAATCATTTGGAAATGGTTCGAGTTGCAGTCCTGAAGAACCAATTAGGATGTGACCATACTAAGTACCTACACCTCATACTAACCACCTCTTGTGATTAAGTATATACACAAAAGGGCACTATATAAATCATACCACCTAATATATTTTCAAATCTGGGTTCATAAATATGGTTGACACTACTCATTTAGTAAACGTCTTGAGGATAATTTCAATATTCATATTTATTACCTATGTTGGTCTTCCAAGGCCTGCATGTATCTTTTCTCACAGATTACAGCCTGCAGCATTTCATTAGCTGCAGCAAAGTCAGGTTGTATTTCAACAACACGTTGAAAGCATAACTCAGACATATCAAACTGCCCTAGTGACTGGAATGAAAAGAGACAAGTCATGACGGCCATGGCCAAAAAAATGTTTTAAAATACTAAAATTAATAAGCAGTATATATTTAATAGACCTCTTAACCTTGAACATAATGTTTTCCCATCCCAGACCACATGTCATTCCCTAGAGTATCATTTCTTTCTTCATCAGTAATGTTTTCCTATCTCAGACCACATGTCATTCCCTTGAGTATCATTTCTTTCTTCATCAGTAATGTTTTACCATCTCAGATCATGTCATTCCCTTGAGTAATATTTCTTTCTTCATCAGTAACGTTTTACCATCTCAGACCACATGTCATTCCCTTGAGTATTACTTCTTTCTTCATCAGTAATGTTTTACCATCTCAGATCAAATGTCATTCCCTTGAGTATTATTTCTTTCTTCATCAGTAATGTTTTACCATCTCAGATCACGTCATTCCCTTGAGTAATATTTCTTTCTTCATCAGTAATGCTTTACCATCTCAGATCACATGTCATTCCCTTGAGTAATATTTCTTTCTTCATCAGTAATGTTTTACCATCTCAGATCACATGTCATTCCCTTGAGTATTATTTCTTTCTTCATCAGTAATGTTTTACCATCTGAGATCACATGTCATTCCCTTGAGTATTATTCCTTTCAAACAAGAGAATGCCGAGTTCTCTGTGGATTTTGGATGCAACTTAAACGAAAAATCTTATTCATGAGAGAATGGCACATGGGAAAACATTACATCTAAGGTAAAGAGGTCTATAAGATAAGATATACAGCTATTTAAAAGCAATATTGAATACTGAATACTGAATAGTGCAATAAAAAAATACAATAAATGATTATTATTTATTTTACATTAGGCCATTAAGATCTAAAATGCATTTCTGTCTTGGAATACACTATTCAATTGCATTATGAGAGCACACAGCATGTGCGCACATTTGCATTTTTTATAGAAAAGAAATTAAAAACTTGTTCGCCATGCACTGTGAAGTTCTAATACACTTGTAATGGTAGAACACTCAACAAGTATTGAGAAGCACTCTGGTATACATTAACTTACTGCATAGACAACTCCAAGCACAAGATGATGCAGAGGAAGATGTAATGTGGTCTCTATAGAGGCATGCAGTAGAATAATGGAATCCAAAGAATAATTTGTACGATGTAGGATGATAGCCAGGCTAAATAGAGCCATATCTCTGTGTTTTCTGACACAAAAAGAACATTCATTGGAACAAACATACTATAATGTTTTATTAAGCAATTTGTCCATCACATTGAGCATAATAATTATTTTATAAACTGTCAATTGATAATCATGATCAAAAATCCTTTAATTCAAATTTAATCTACATCCTGAAACAACCTCTTGGCAAGTCAGAGCATGCATGGCAAATGCACAGATTGAACTAGAATTGAACTTGTTAGGCTTTGCAGAGTCAAGGGAGAAAAACCCTCAAAACAAGGGAGAGAGAGATGTAACAAACTACTTGCATGTGATGTTGAGTACAGGAATTCAACCCAAGACCCCAGAGGTGAGAAGTGAGTGCAATACTGATACTCTAAGATCATATGTAACTGTGTGACACTACACCTTACCTTGGAGAATGATATAATGCTTGTCTGAGACAGTTAACAGCTTCTGCAGTGTACCCTTTAACCCGCCAGAATAATGCTGCCATGTTTTGTAAAACCCATGAACTAGAATTCTGCATGGTGTAAATGAATGGAAATACATTGTAAACATGTAAAACAAAATGTGAAATTCTGCTTAAAAGATAAACCAACAATTGAAAATTATCTGACTACATGAGTTGAACAAATGAATCAATATTGGACTCCAAGAATCAAACATATATTTTACAATCATCATTTCCTGTACGGGGCTCTTTTGTGAGGTTTGCTCCACACACATTACCACTACAATTAACCTGGACAACCTTAATAGAGAAAAACCCTTGTGGCAAGGAAGAGAAAAACCCTTGTGGCAAGGGAGAGAAAAAATACATCAAACAAACTCAACTAACATATGTGGCTCTGTCTAGACCTAGAGAAAAACCCTTGTGGCAAGGAAGAGAAAAACCCTTGTGGCAAGGAAGAGAAAAACCCTTGTGGCAAGGGAGAGAAAAAATACATCAAACAAACTCAACTAACATATGTGGCTCTGTCTAGACCTAGAGAAAAACCCTTGTGGCAAGGAAGAGAAAAACCCTTGTGGCAAGGAAGAGAAAAACCCTTGTGGCAAGGGAGAGAAAAAATACATCAAACAAACTCAACTAACATATGTGGCTCTGTCTAGACCTAGAGAAAAACCCTTGTGGCAAGGGAGAGAAAAAACACATCAAACAAACTCATCTAACATAATATGTGACTCTGTCTAGACCTAGAGAAAAACCCTTGTGGCAAGGGAGAGAAAAAACACATCAAACAAACTCATCTAACATAATATGTGACTCTGTCTAGACCTAGAGAAAAACCCTTGTGGCAAGGGAGAGAAAAAACACATCAAACAAACTCATCTAACATAATATGTGACTCTGTCTAGACCTAGAGAAAAACCCTTGTGGCAAGGAAGAGAAAAAACACATCAAACAAACTCAACTAACATAATATGTGACTCTGTCTAGACCTAGAGAAAAACCCTTGTGGCAAGGGAGAGAAAAAACACATCAAACAAACTCAACTAACATAATATGCGACTGTCTAAACCTAGAGAAAAACCCTTGTGGCAAGGAAGAGAAAAAACACATCAAACAAACTCAACTAACATATGTGGCTCTGTCTAGACCTAGAGAAAAACCCTTGTGGCAAGGGAGAGAAAAAACACATCAAACAAACTCAACTAACATATGTGGCTCTGTCTAGACCTAGAGAAAAACCCTTGTGGCAAGGGAGAGAAAAGACACATCAAACAAACTCATCTAACATAATATGTGACTCTGTCTAGACCTAGAGAAAAACCCTTGTAGCAAGGAAGAGAAAAACCCTTGTGGCAAGGGATAGAAAAAACACATAAAACAAACTCAACTAACATAATATGTGACTCTGTCTAGACCTAGAGAAAAACCCTTGTGGCAAGGAAGAGAAAAACCCTTGTGGCAAGGGAGAGAAAAAACACATCAAACAAACTCAACTAACATATGTGGCTCTGTCTAGACCTAGAGAAAAACCCTTGTGGCAAGGGAGAGAAAAGACACATCAAACAAACTCATCTAACATAATATGTGACTCTGTCTAGACCTAGAGAAAAACCCTTGTAGCAAGGAAGAGAAAAACCCTTGTGGCTAGGGATAGAAAAAACACATAAAACAAACTCAACTAACATAATATGTGACTCTGTCTAGACCTAGAGAAAAACCCTTGTGGCAAGGAAGAGAAAAACCCTTGTGGCAAGGGAGAGAAAAAATACCTCAAACAAACTCAACTAACATATGTGGCTCTGTCTAGACCTAGAGAAAAACCCTTGTGGCAAGGGAGAGAAAAAACACATCAAACAAACTCAACTAACATATGTGGCTCTGTCTAGACCTAGAGAAAAACCCTTGTGGCAAGGGAGAGAAAAAACACATCAAACAAACTCAACTAACATAATATGTGACTCTGTCTAGACCTAGAGAAAAACCCTTGTGGCAAGGAAGAGAAAAAACACATCAAACAAACTCAACTAACATAATATGTGACTCTGTCTAGACCTAGAGAAAAACCCTTGTGGCAAGGGAGAGAAAAAACACATCAAACAAACTCAACTAACATAATATGCGACTCTGTCTAGACCTAGAGAAAAACCCTTGTGGCAAGGGAGAGAAAAAACACATCAAACAAACTCAACTAACATAATATGCGACTCTGTCTAGACCTAGAGAAAAACCCTTGTGGCAAGGAAGAGAAAAACCCTTGTGGCAAGGAAGAGAAAAAACACATGAAACAAACTCATCTAACATAATATGTGACTCTGTCTAGACCTAGAGAAAACCCTTGTGGCAAGGAAGAGAAAAAACACATCAAACAAACTCATCTAACATAATATGTGACTCTGTCTAGACCTAGAGAAAAACCCTTGTGGCAAGGAAGAGAAAAACCCTTGTGGCAAAGAAGATAAAAACACATCAAACAAACTCATCTAACATAATATGTGACTCTGTCTAGACCTAGAGAAAAACCCTTGTGGCAAGGAAGAGAAAAACCCTTGTGGCAAGGAAGAGAAAAACCCTTGTGGCAAGTGAGAGAAAAAACACATCAAACAAACTCATCTAACATAATATGTGACTCTGTCTAGACCTAGAGAAAAACCCTTGTGGCAAGGAAGAGAAAAACCCTTGTGGCAAGGAAGAGAAAAACCCTTGTGGCAAGTGAGAGAAAAAACACATCAAACAAACTCATCTAACATAATATGTGACTCTGTCTAGACCTAGAGAAAAACCCTTGTGGCAAGGAAGAGAAAAACCCTTGTGGCAAGGAAGAGAAAAACACATCAAACAAACTCAACTAACATATGTGGCTGTCTGTCTAGACCTGCGTGAACTACACATTGAGAACAGTGCAGTAGTAGCACATGCTACATATAACAACTTATTTCTTGGTGTAAATCCCTAAAATATGAGAAGCATAATTCAAAATACTTGATCTTTTCAATAAATCTTGCAATTATATGACAACATAATTTTATACCTTTTCAAGAGCACATGAAACCCTATGACCCCAGTCATCTATATCAGGAACATTTGACATCATAGACATCAGTCCTGCTTCAAGGGTACTGGGTAAGCTGTGCCGTTCTGCTATCCCAGCAAGATGATCAAATGTTAGTAGAGTAAATGGCAGATTACTCTTGCATACTGGAGTCTTTAGTTTGACATTTTTTGACATCTTAAGGCCAACATCTATGTGGTCATTGACACTAAAAATCATATTCAATAAGGCATGTTAAAATAATATATTACCATTAGAACCTACACAGACCATGACTGGACCCACACAGACCAACACTGGACCAACACAGACCAACACTGGACCCACACAGACCAACACTGGACCCACACAGATCAAGACTGGACCCACACAGACCAAGACTGGACCCACAATGACCAACACTGGACCCACACAGATCAAGATTGAACCCACACAGATCAAGATTGGACCCACATAAACCATTACTTGACCTACACAGACCAAGCTGGACCCACACAGACCAAGACTGGACCAACACAGACCAAGACTGGACCCACACAGACCATGACTGAATCTTACTTGATTTCTTTGCTGGTAAATGAAATAACATGGTTCAAATTTAGGTCCATTTCATGTAATCTTCTCTTCAAATATTGACATGATGAATCAGTCTTGAAGAATGTCTCTGTTATGTCTGCTTGTTCTCGTTCATTAACTTGTTGAAGAATTTCTCTTTCTTGGTTTAGGTCATGTTGCAGAACATTCATTTGATTTAGTCTCTGTTCTTGGTGAATAAATGCTACCAAATCAAATGGTTTTTGAAGATTGAAAAATGAATTGACCTGAAGAAAAAACACAATGTTTTGATATTAATGGGAAGTGCATGAGAAAACTTGAAATTTTATTCATACTCTGAAACAACCTCTAGGCTGATCTAAGTCAGGGCATGGCTAACTCACAGATAGAACCCTGAAACAACCACTGTGCTGATCTAAGTCAGGGCATATGGCTAACTCACAGATTGGACCCTGAAACAACCTCTGGGCTGATCTAAGTCAGGGCATGGCTAACTCACAGATTGAACCCTGAAACAACCTCTGGGCTGATCTAAGTCAGGGCATGGCTAACTCACAGATTGAACCCTGAAACAACCTCTGGGCTGATCTAAGTCAGGGCATGGCTAACTCAAAGATTGAACCCTGAAACAGCAAGAAGGAAATGCCATGTAAAAAGGGATTCACTGATAATGACTAGCGGTTACTAGTTTGGAGTGTTGAACACAACAACTGAAACACTGTGTAAAAAAGTTCATAACTACATGTATATGCTGATTTTGCGGACATCAGTCCTTTGCTTGGGGTAAAAAAGGGACTGGAATTGTTGACCTACCTACTATTAATCAAATGCGCCCTATGGTGAACTCTGGGATACTCAGATCATAGGGCGAACCCCAAGGTTGGGTTACATTTGTTGTATTTTCTCAATGATGGAGAATAAACTCTTTTAAACGAAGTCAGGGTTCTATTTTTTTATGTTACTGAGAAGTACTTCTTTGAATTTTTCTGCATATGAGTCTTCAAAAGTGAAAATAAAACCTGGTTTACAACTACTGTATATTATCATAAGCATGGCGTGCTAGCGCTTACTTCAAATGAAGATTTGACTCATTTATTAAACGGCTCAAAAACTCTCCAAATCAGCTAGAATTTAGTACAGAGCAGGATAAAGAACAGGTCAAGATAACATGAAAAGTTAGCAGCATTTATTTTACTATAGTTAAAAATAATCCATATTAGAAACTCTTTGTAAAACCCTTACAGAAACAGATCTTACAATTGGGCTACATGTGGATCTGCTAACATCTTATCAAGTGAGTGAGTGAGACATTTGTATATTCAGTCCCCTCACAATAACTCATTTTTACACTTCGCATATCCATGAGTTAAAAAAAAAAGATTTTTATTACAATTAATATTGTTATTAAGCTTATTACTGTTATAATTATTATTGGTATAACTTGGCTAATTATAAGCTTAAAAATGAAAACTGTCAGTTTTAATTATTTCTTGGAGGGGAGGATTGTGAAAAAATTGTAGGAATATATGTTTTCTTATTGGTCGAGAGTACATCACGTGGAGGGAAATAAATCTCAATAACTCCCGCGCGGGTAATAAATGCACGTGATCAAAGCGTGAGAGGGGAATAAATCCATGTGATCAGGTCAAAGTCCATCGAAAGCTCATGTTTTGTAAATAAAAAATGTTCAAAATGGAGAGAAAATTTTTCTTCGTTTGACTAGAGTATATAATAAAACACTTAATGACTGATCCCTCGGGAAATCAGTTAGTTTCGTTACCCTCGAGTCTCAATGTTTCCCTCGGCCGGAGCCTCGGGAAACATTGAGATTCTCGGGAAACAAAACTAACTGTTTCCCTCGGGACCAGTCATTAAGTGCTAAATATGTAAAAGGAAAAGGAAAATAATTAAATAATTAAGTTAACGGGACAAGGGTAAAAGGTAAAACAGTACGGCTAGCTAGAGTGCAAACAAAATATCCATGAAATACAAATTACTAAAAAGTACAAAATAGTGCTAATTAAACAATAGAAAACAATAGAATTTTCACAAAATTGCACTATTTAGTATAACCCTAACCCTAAATGTTTCACGGATATATTGTTTGCACTCTAGTAATTATACAAGCTTAATATATATACATATAGGAGAATGCTGACTTGTGCTGGCTATCAGGTCAGATGGAGAGTTCTAACGTCAGCCATTCAAGTCAACAGGACTAAAAGAAAGACTATTTACCAGTCATGTAGTAAATAAAGAAAAAAACACAACAGTAAGAACTGAAAGAACAAGTACTATATTATAAGCTTAAACTTATACATGATATTCGGAATGATTCTTTACCTGTTGTTCGATGCGGCCATTTTCAGTAACGATCCAGTGAGTAGCCCCACTACAGCCTGATACAAGCAAAGATAATACAATCCAGGCTGCTGAAATGCTGAAAATACAGGAACAACTTTCCCAACCAAGAACGACAGCAGCCGCCATGTTTATCAATATGGCTTCCTACACAGTCCCCTTAGCCCTACTCACGGTCATGCAGTCTCAGCTCCACAGAAAAATTAAGGTGTCACAAGCCACAAAATATGCCTCATAAATTCGAAAATTAAAAATCGTCCCTATGAGATATAAATATAGGTCTATTTTAGAACCCCGAAATAATGCCCCCTTTGGGGAGGGCAGTTTTTACCCCCTGGTAATGAGACAAACCTTGCAAGACATTGTTGATCAAATCCTACGGCCCTTCACTCTGTTTTGAAAATCATTTCTCAAGTTGTTTTTTATAATCACAGATGGCTATCACTCTCAATAATAGTTTTGGATTTTTCTGAGACTAAAATGTATAGGATTCAATCGTCATCAGTTTTCAGGTAAAACACAGGTAGCCCAAGCGTAGAGTTAGTTGGCTGTCACGTCATTAGCTTCAGTCGGTGTTCTAGAGTGCAAACAATATATCCGTGAAATACAAATTACTAAATAGCACAAAAAAAAGTGCTAATTAAACAATAGAAAACAATATAATTTGCATAAAATTGTACGAGTGTACCTAAATACCGAGCCAGGACTCGAGTCAGGACTCGAGTCAGGACTCAAACCATTTGACATTTTTTATCGTAATATAAGTATTTTGAGTAAAAATTATTTTGATTAAACTAAAAACAAATATTTTAATAAAAATCATTTTAATTAAACTCCATTTTTCGGAACGGGAGCGCACGCATTTAGGTCCCAGTTTTTTTCGGTATTTTTGTGAGTCCGTGCATGCGAATATATTACTGAAAAGTGTCATACTTTTGCGCGTCGCGCTGTAAGCCTTGGTGTCTGGCTATCAAAAAGGATCTGTTAAGGTAGGCGTCAAGTCAAACTAAGTAGGGCTTATTGTTTAGGTCAAGTTAGATGTCAGCTGGATTTTTGGTTTGCCAGACAAACCCAGTAAAGAAATACAGTTTCAGTTTTCCTTTTTCTAATCCTGCCTATGAAATTAGTATCTGTTGTATCTAGAGTTAGGAGGGCTTATTGTTCAGCTGAACTTTAACTGTTATTGAAAGGAGGTTGCTATTCAAACTCGGTTATTTAATTTCAGTTTTGTTTCTTGGTTCAAGTTACGCCAGAAATTGCCTGGCTATCTCTTATTGTGTTCAATAAAGTTGTTAGATTTTGTTTAGTTATTGGAGATTGAAACGTTAGGAACGCTGGCTACGCAGGTTAATAAATTTGAGAAATGCTAGGTTAGTAATGATCAAGGTCAATTAATAAATCTTTAAGTTGTAAAAGCTTTCTAATGTGCACTCTCAAACCAAAATAAAAGTACGTATAATGACCAGCAATGTATGTCTAATTCCAACTGTCTGGCCGGCAAATAGCCGTGTAGAAACTGTAGAGTTGGGTTTCGACGATGGACCAGTCGGAGAGACTAGCTGCGGCCGCGTGTTCGCGAAACGCTTTATCATAAGCTAGCCACGCTTTCCCACCAAATTGACGATAGGTGCGTAGTATCAACATCTTATACTGATTTAAGTCCCTCCAGCGGTGTGGGTAGTAATTGGTCATTACTAGCGTATAAATCGTGAAAGTCTCCACCCAACTTATTATGTCCTCAACTTTGCGTCGGGTGCGTTTGGACGTAGCGTTGAGGACAATGCGTCCGTCAAGGAAAACTTGCGGCTCGTTTTCAGTCTCGACCAAGTTTGCGGGAATCAATTCGCTTAACTCTACGTATTTACCACTCATTATCTGCGCAACAAGTTTCGCTGGCACAGGCGAGGAACCGGGCCCCACTACAAATGGCTGATGCGTTGTTTGCGGCGTGCTAGGCGATACAATCGAACTGGTGAATACGGTTGTTGGTACGCTAGCGGGAATTGTGTGCAAATTACTTAGCCCTCCCAGTGGCAATGCGGGCAACAAAGCCAAGCTAGCAGTAGCGTTAGTCAAGATAGTGCTAATCGGCGTAGCGAACGTGTTGACAAAGGATGGTACGGCTAAAGGCAACGTACCTTGTCCATCCTGTGCTGTGCTTGCCGTCGTAGTCACCGTGTTAGCCGTGGTCGCTAGTGCGCGGACCACCTCTTGGACAATCGCCTGTCTCTCCACTTGCGATAGCACGAAGGCCGGTGGATCCTTTAGCTCTGCTTCTGTCACAGGAATGATCACCTCAGGGTCGTCTGCTTTGCGTGAATTTTTTGGCGGCATAGCGAAATTGCTAGTGAGCGTCTGGACCAGTTGCTTGCGATAGCTAGCGTTAATAACGAATGGCTTTCACATAGCTAAGGGCCAACCCTCTTTGCGAGTCCTGGCTCGAGTCCTGGCTCGAGTCCTGGCTCGAGTCCTGGCTCGAGTCCTGGTTCGAGTCCTGGCTTTGCTATTAGCTATTTGCTATCCGTAAATATTATCTAACTTTAAAGGCCAAAATCTCACATTGGCATATGACTAGATGCTCTGAAACTGTATCCAAGTGAAAGAGCATCGTTTCTACTTGCTAAATGTGACATAACATTTTTGGGCTATTCAAATGGCGAAATTTTATGAGACCCCGAACGCGTGACATTTACGTTAAAAATTGCCGTGACTTCAATAATAACTTATTCACTGGTTTCTTATATTTCTCTACTAATTGAGGGGCACTTTACATAAGTACATGTACAATAGCTTGTTATTCCTTCATTACACATGAAAACTGTTATATTTATGCAGAATGTCCCTCAAATTAGACTCTTCCACGGTCCAAGTCTGGTTAAACCATTTTTTTTTTGCACAGTGATTGGTTGAATAAAACAATAGAAAGAGCCTTTCCGGAAGTAAATATTCAGTTTTAGAATATGGAGACTCTTCACCAAGAAAAACAGCTTAAGGTAATTCCGTAGTTTTGCATTACGCACGTGCTACTGCGCACGATTTTAGCCAGCGCGAGCTCGTGAACATTGGCTATTATTACGATTTCAAGATGGTGGCCGGCTGGTAAAAACGGTTTGTTAAAAATACACAAAATACAGAAAACAAACCAAAACAACCAGGAAATTATCAATCGAAGGTATCTGGCATTGATATGAGAGTTTTGTATAAATTTAGAAAGATATTACAGTCTTTTTTATATTTTTGTGTGTGTAAACTCTCTCTAGTCCGTTCTAGATCACTACATTTCGAGGTCAAAATTCGTATTTTAGCGTGCTGTAGCGCGAAAACGAGCACGGTGACCTATCTTTTTTATTTCAGTAAATCAATAAGGAATAGGTTTAGCATAATATATCTTAATTTAAACAAAATTCCATGTCCAGTTTTCGAGATATTCTCAAAAACATACTGCGGAAAACTGTTTCCAGATCGATATTAGGGAGAACATCGAAGTTGAAAAGTCCCTGTTTTTTACAACGACTGCATTTTCTGGAAAATTTCCGGCATCCAACTGTTGCTTTGCTTCATAAAAGAAAGAATAACGCAAATAGTTTAATGTTAGCAATGACTTCCTGAAAGTGGTGGGGCCTTTTGTTCGATTCTCATGATTCGAAAATTTCTTTCGCACGACCCCAAAAATGCCATAAATTGCCGTCATCTAGTGCCAAACCGAGCACGGTGACCCCACTTTTTTATTTCATTTTTGGAATAAATAGCATTAATTTAATGACTGTGTGAAGTTTTATTAAAATTCTATGTTCGGATCTATTACTACGGAATTACCTTAAGATGAAATACCTTCTCATTTTCTAGTAAACTATTTGACAAAATGAGCCAAAAGTCCGGCACGACATTGTTAGATATTACAAAGAATGGTCTGAACCCAGGTGAATGGATATTTTTCGAAGTAACAATATTTCTCGAAGAGACAATATTTGTATAATGATCATCCGGGTGGATGTAGTCCTGAGAAGGACTGTTTGATGTGACTGACGTGATTCCCAATTAATTGCATGGCCAGTCTTGGTATGATGCATGGCAATGTTGTTACGATTATCCTGTTTCTCAACTGCACTTTGATGTTCATCAAAGTGCAGTTGAGAAACAGGATAATCGTACCAACATTGCCATGCATCATACCAAGACTGGCCATGCAATTAATTGGGAATCTAGTGAATGTCTTTCTTATTGTAACAATAGAAAGCAACGCCTCGTACTTGAGAGTTGGTTTACAAAGTTTGAGCTGAATCCACTCAACCGCTCAATTAAACTACCCACGCCATACAGGCTATTAAACAGAAACTGAAGCGACGCCAAGTCAGAGACGCGCATCTTTTCACAACCTTACCTATTGTTCTATTGTTTATTGTGGCAGTATAAATATATATATATTTACAATGGTTTTTAATCTATTTACAATATACTAAAAGTACCTAACTAATAAAATATAATTGAATAAAATTAATAATAATGTCAATTTAACAAAAAGAAAAATTCTAATCATAAAAACTAATTTAAAAAAATGAGTTTTAAGCATATTTTTAAAATTACTATAGGAATTAGTCAGTCTTATATCAAGAGGCAGTCTATTCCATACCCTTGGGGCTACGTTGACAAAGGCCCTATCACCTAAAGTCTTTTTTGCTTTTGCACTATTATCTATAAGTAATATACCCTTATTTGATCGTAAACTATATCTAGAGGTTTCCCTAATTCTTATCAAATCTTTTAGATACTTTGGCGCAGTACTATGTATACATATCTGGATGATCATTATACAAATATTGTCTCTTCGAGAAATATTGTTACTTCAAAAAATATTGTTAGATATATAGTTTAGATCTAAGGCACGAAGATTGGTTGGCAAGCATAAAATGAGCCGAATTTAACCCGCCAAACTTTCAAAGCCCCAAACAGGCTTTATTGAGGTTATTTCGCAGAAAAAATGTTTTACAATACAAAATAAACTATTTATAGACATTATCTCAAGATAAAAAGTTTTTGAAGACTGACTTCTAAGGAGAGATTTTAGAGCAAAGTTTGAAGTATCGATTGTACGGCTATTTCTGTGCCACAGCTGGGGATAGAAAGAAACACCTAAACCACACATGCGCAGTTTCAACTTCCAATACGAGATTCACGGACTAAAAATTGAAAAAAACTGGTTGCAGCTAGAGCCACTCATTTCTCTGTGCTGACCAAGAGGAACATGGGCTCTTGGAACGAGATTGGATGTAAGTAAATCTTTACCGGAAGCCAAAATAACATATTCGTTGACCAGTGGGGGTAAGGTAGGTATATTTAAATTTTACCGGAAGTGTAAAATAGTTACTCAGCTACCCCTTGATGAGCATAATTAGTTGCAAAGAAGGGAAAATCCGATTCCTGATTTCTGATTCCTGAAATTAGACAAGTAGTTTTTAGAAAAGAAAGAATCAGAATTCAGTCACCGAAGTTTAGAATGCTGTTTTGCTGCCTACAATAGTTAAGTAGGTAAGCCAAATATCATCAAAATTCCGGTTTTCTAAAACCCAAAAATAGAAATGGATCGATAGAAATTTCTTATTTTAAACAATCAAAAATCATATTTTCGGATTGGCCGCAAAGCTACCTGATTGTTTTGTCCTCCAAATTGAGCCACATTTGAATGTGCTGCAAGGGGTCTACAGCTCCTAAAGTAAAAGGAAAGATTAAGAAAAGAATATCAATTTAATTGATAAAAAAATTTGGTAATAAATTACTAACATTTGAAACGTTAGCACATTAGTCACTGCTTCATAGGAGTAAAAGAGAAAAAGAAAAAGAAAGCAGACTTTATAGAGTGTAAAAGCTTAAGTGACTACTAGCTTTAATTAAATGATTTGATTGGATTATTTATTCCCTTGCAATTTGAGTTATGACCGAAATCTGGTTCCTAGAATTCATGATGGTTTAATTGCCCTATCTGATATATGTGATTGAGAAAATAATATTACCAGAATATTTTACAGTGTGACGCATTAAAAAGTAATATGCACCCCTAGCCAGCCTCTGATCATGAGGAGGATATAATTTATTATGAATCTGCCCTAACACCTGAAGTATCTCTAGATCGATTCGCTTATCAGCCGATTAAAACTAGAGAAAAAACTTGAAATACAGCCATGCTTTTTGGAATTCTTTATGACCTGGACTGAATATGGATAATTAAAGGCCCATTTACACTGCAACACTTTATTTTACAACTGTTGCATTCAATCTGCTTAGTCCATGCTTACAATACGAATTGCGTCGTGTAAAAAAGTTCAAAAAAGTATTATATTTTCAAAGAATCCAAAAAGTCTGACAAAAAAAACCTTTTTCAAAAGGGTCCAAATTGTCCCAAAAAATTGGGACAATTTTGAATCTTTAGAATGCTTTGATAAATTGCGACTGTTTAGTACTATTTAGGAGTGTTTATTCCAAAATTGTCCTAAAAAGAACTCATTTTTCAAATCCAAAAAAAGTCACATATTTTCAAAGAAACCAAAAAATCTGGCAAAAAATAAAAAAAAATTCAAAGGGTTTGAATGGTCCAAAAACATTGGACAATTTCAACACTTTTGGTTGCTTTGATAAATTGGGACTGTTTAGTACTATTTAGGAGTGTTTATTCCAAAATTGTTCTAAAAAGAAGCCATTTTTCAAGCGGTCCAAAAAATCCAAAAAGTCACATATTTTCAAAGAAACCAAAAAATCTGGCAGAAAAAAATTTTTTTCAAAGGGTTTGAATGGTCCCAAAAAGTGGGACAATTTCAACACTTTTGGTTGCTTTGATAAATTGGGACTGTTTAGTAATATATAGGTTTGTTTATTCCAAAATTGTTCTAAAAAGAAGCCATTTTTCAAGCGGTCCAAAAAATCCAAAAAGTCACATATTTTCAAAGAAACCAAAAAATCTGGCAAAAAAATTTTTTTCGAAGGGTTTGAATGGTCCCAAAAAGTGGGACAATTTCAACACTTTTGGTTGCTTTGATAAATTGGGACTGTTTAGTAATATATAGGTTTGTTTATTCCAAAATTGTTCTAAAAAGAAGCCATTTTTCAAGCGGCCCAAAAAATCCAAAAAAAGTCAGATATTTTCAAAGTGTCCAAAAAGTCTGAAAAAAATTTTTTTCAAAGGGTCAATAAGCAACAAATTTTAAGCAATTATTGGACGAGATTGAGCAAAATATTGATTTGTTAGTGGCGAGCAAGTAATTATTTGCCGATGCCGAAGCCGAAGGCAGAGGCAAATAATTGCTTGCAAGACACTAACAAATCTCGATATTTTGCGATAACCGAGTTCAATAATTGTTTTATCATTCAAATTATTTTTTCTAATCTTTGAGGGGCAGTGCGAGTCAAACAATAACAAAGAAGTCAGCTCATTTTTTCAGGGAAGCGAGCCATTGTCAAATGCAGCGTTACTTTGCATGAGCAAACCGTTATTTGCAGTAAGATGGCTCTGCACCGTAATGCGCATGAGGAGACCGTTATTTGAGGCAGTTATTTGCAGTTCTCTCGGCCAATCAAAATGACGGAAAAAATAATTGGAATGATAAGATTCTTTATTTGTGATATTGCAATGTGGCATGTAAAAATATGACATACCAGTAACTCTATCCTTCACCATTGGGATTCCTTTGTGCTAGATGCCAGGAAAAGTCTAGATTTTCTGGATTTTTGATCGTTTTGTGCATGCATTGTGTATGTTCTGCAAGGTTCACTTTATACATACAGTCAATCAATTTTTATTTGTCTCATTCAAACAAGCAGGTTTTTGAGTCCCTACTCTGAGTAGACCACTTGCTAATTGGGGACACTATACTAAGAATATGCAATGCAAACGAACAAACCTATTTTTTGAGTTCATTTGCCTTAGACTTGGCACATGCAAAACCCAATGCCCAAACCAAGGCCTAACTTAAGTTTCTCATATAATTTCTAAATATTACAAATACTGCTATATTTTAAATGTATGAAGCAAGTCAATTTATTGCTGGAAGGCATTAGTCAAGCTCACGAAGGATTTACTGACATATTTTTACATGGTTGTGTGCTCAACATTTCCTGATGGAATATTTGGCATATTAAGATAGCTAGGTGTCTTTGCTGAAGAAGGTTGACTTTATTGAAATCGTTCTTGATTTAATCAACACAGAGATATTGTCTCTGAATGAAATGTGTAATTTGATATTTAATATTTAATATTTAATACTACCAGCTATGTGTTGATGACTATTATGCTATTTCTAAAAGCCTGCTGAGTCTGTTAGTGCATATTTATAAAACTATATAGCAATTTCTATTCCAGTTGGAATAATTATATTTTTTTTCCAGCTGCATCATAACGAATAAATGAAATGACATGAAGAGACATGCATTACCATGTAGGGACCACAATCACTTAAACTTTTTATCAATGGGGGGGGGGGGGTAAAGACATGGGACTACGTAGTGAACACTGCAGGTTTTAGTAGGTTTATAAATATATATGCATGAAGGATTAGTGGAGATACGCTACTGTAAAGGATTTTTCTTACCTTAATTCATTGCAGACCATTATAATAGACTTGGAAAGCAGTTCTTGAAGCTAGAAAGGATGCTTAAAATAAAGAAATAAATAAGTGTAAATTAGGGGTAAGAGTAAGCTCTGATGAATGACAAGCTGTCAAGTTATTGTTGTCAAGCAAGAAAAGGCTATTAAAACCCCCCAAAAAATCAAAACTCTAGAGGCGTAAGGGTAAGAGAATAGAATGGGAGCAAAAACAAGCGAATTCATGTGGTTTTTAACTCAAAAATCCAACCACGTGCGAATCGTAACGCAACGACAACCACTACGACAACAAGCTAACGTATTCGAGAAAAAAAAAATTTTAAAAGGAGGAAAAACAGCTGTAACCCACGAACTAAATACGTAGAAGGAAAGAAATAATGCTTGTGTTGGAGTTTGCACAGTTTAGCGTAGTACAGGAGGTATTGTTACATGATAAAAGCGAGTGTTTTTGTACATTGTGCAAGGAAAGACTACAGTTGTAGTATTAAGAAGCGTAAATAAAATATTTAAGCTAAAGAAACGTAGTTTGTAGAAAAACTCTGAAGCCTTAAGGATTAACGAGTAGAATGGCAGTTAAAACAAGCGAATTCATGTGTTATTTAGCTCGAAAACCCTAGCACGTGCACATGGCATTAAAGGGAACGACTACAACCACTACGACGACAAGCTTTCGTTTGTAACGGGAAAAAAGCAACTTTTTAAGGACGAAGAAAGCTGTAACCCACGAACTAAATAGGTAGAAGGAAAGAAATAATGCTTGTGTTGGAGTATGGATAGTTTAGCGTAGTACAGGAGGTATTGTTATATGATAAAAGCGAGTGTTTTTGTACATTGTGCAAGGAAAGACTACAGTTGTAGTATTAGGTAGCGTAGATAAAATATTTAAGCTAAAGAAACGCAGTCTGTGGAAAAACTCTGCAGCCTTAAGGGTAAACGAGTCGAATGGCAGCAAAAACAAGAGAATTCATGTGTTATTTAGCTCGAAAATCCTAACACGTGCAAATGGTATTAAAGGGAACGACAACAAGCTTCGACAACAAGCTTCGACAACAAGCTTCCATTTGTAACAGGAAAAAAGCAACTTTTTAAGGACGAAAAAAGCTGTAACCCACGAACTAAATAGGTAGAAGGAAAGAAATAATGTTTGTGTTGGAGTTTGCACAGTTCAATTTAGGATAACCGGTTTTCTTACCTGATAAAAGCGAGTGTTTGTGTGCAGTCATTGCCATCAGGTGAGTGAGCGAGACGAAAGACGTGAAGTGTGCTCGGTGTGTGCTCGGTGTGTGCTCGGTGTGCAGTGAGGCTTGGCGACTAAGCGTTAGTCTTCACTCGCGCGCTAAACTGGGGTATGGAGTAGTCGCAACGAGGGACCTGAGGACATCATGAAGTCCTGTGAGGGTTTAAATCCGTGTGAACACGAAGAACTGTGTTGGCACCTGCCGCTGGTAGGACGGGGAAGGTCGTGAGCGGGAATTTTTTCGGCAGGGATCGGGAGAAAAGTCGGTTTATACCGAGTCCTACGTATGTAGCAGGGACCCTCGTTCGCGAATCAGTCTTTGGCCAACGTTCTACAACACTACTAAATTAGTGGAGGAGGGTAGGGTAAAGCGGCGAGTCGATTGGCGTGTTGGTCAAAGACTTAGGTTATATATTATACAGGTGGGTGGAAGGGGTTGTTCTGTGCTTGGTGTTCTATTGGGTTGCCTGTGCCTTCATCAATATTCCCTGGGGGCGACTATGGGAGGGGTGGTTTGTCTTCATATTACAGTGTTGGTGGACCTTTTATATGATCCCTTGCGAACTGGTTCTTGGATTTTTTCTTTTCTTTTTCAAGTCAATAAACCGTATATATACAACAGGTCAGTGGACGGGGTATACTCCCTTGCGAACTGGTTCTTGGTCTTATAATATTCTTTTTCAAGTCAATAAACCGTGTATATTGCGCAGGTTTGTGTCGTATTTGTTTGTCTATCTCTATTGCACAGGTTCCCTTTTTTCTTGCACAGGTCAGTGTAGGGGTTATTTGTTATTGCACAGGTCAGTGGCCGGGGGTTGTTCCCTATCTATTGCACAGGTCAGTGTAGGGGGTCTTTTTTATTGCACAGGTCAGTGGAGGGGGTTATTTCAAGCAGACTTTTCAGTCCATATGTATTGCACTCGTTCGTGCAGGTACTTCGTGGGTGAACCTCTTTCGTGTCCCTATACAACAAGGTCTTAAATCCACGTTCAAGTAACAATACAATACAATACAATATAATACAATAAAATATAGAACAACACTCTACGACATCAATACATGTATTGTATTGTATTCTATTTATATAGCAACATCCATGTCGACAACAATATCCATATACACCAGCGTCCCTGATGGTCTGCATCGCTCTCCTTCTTGCAATGCAGTGCCCATCGACAACCGTACCTTACCATAGATACTGTACTCTACTGTGCTGTACCTTACTGTACTATACTATATTGCACTATACTGTACTGTACCTTACTGTACCTTACCATAGACACTATACTATACTGTACCTTACCATACAATACTAAACCATACGTCACTATACAATACTATACGTCACTATACGATACTATACGTCACCATACGTCACTCTACGTCACTATACTATACCATACGTCACTATACTATACCATACGTCACTATACTATACCATACGTCACTATACGTCACTATACGTCACCATACGTCACTCTACGTCACTCTACGTCACTATACTATACAATACGTCACTCTACTATACCATACGTCACTATACGTCACTATACGTCACTATACGTCACCATACGTCACCATACGTCACTCTACGTCACTATACGTCACTATACTATACAATACGTCACTCTACTATACCATACGTCACTATACGTCACTCTACGTCACTACAACAAGCTATATATACAACAACAACCTGTATATACAACAACAAGCTTTGTAATCCTACAACAGTCATCAGTAGAGATATAGAACAGGCCCCTGGGGTTAGGTTTAGGGTAAAGATTTTGGATAGTCTTTGTAATCTTACAACAGGCTTCAGTAGAGATATATAACAGGCCCCTGGGGTTAGGTTTAGGGTAAAGATTTGGGAAGACTTTGTAATCAGAACGACAGCCATAGAAACTTTGAGTACTCTCATTCTAAGAAAATCGAAGAAATTTTTTTTTTTTTTTTTTTTGTGAAATTTTTTCAAAGTGCCAACCCTAACCCACCCTATGCGAAATTCAGGGTTTCAATCTTGAACAACAACAAGTCTCTAGGAAGCCTTAGCTAACCCCAGGAACACCGTTTCAAATAGTTAGAACTACATTGGAAGTCATCTTCACAGTACCCCATGTTTCGACCCTAAGTGCATAGGGAGGGTTAGGGTTAGCACTTTGAAAAAATTTCACAAAAATCGAATTTTTTTTTTTCTTTATTAGAAAAAGAGACCCTGGAAACACTTAGTTATGCACGGAAATACCGTTTCTGAAAGTTAGAACTACATCCAACTTCATCTTAACAGTACCCCATGTTTCAACCCTAAGTGCATAGGGAGGGTTGGGGTTAGCACTTGGAAAAAATTTCACAAAAATCAGAAAAAATCATTTTGCGTTTTTACGTAAAAAGACACTGGAAACCCTTAGTTATGCACAGAAACACCGTTTCTGAAACTTGGAACAACATTGGAAGTCATCTTCACAGTACCCCATGTTTCGACCCTAAGTGCATAGGGAGGGTTGGGGTTAGCACTTAGAAGAAATTTCACAAAAATCCAAAAAAATTATTTTGCGTTTTTAGGAAAATAGACACTAGAAACACTTAGTTGACATGAGAAACACCGTTTCTGAAAGTCAGAACTACATTGGAAGTAATCTTCACAGTACCCCATGTTTCGACCCTAAGTGCATAGGGAGGGTTAGGGTTAGCACTTAGAAAAAATTCGAGAAAATCAGAAAACATTATTTTTTGTTTTTACGAAAAGAGACACTAGAAACACTTAGTTGACATGAGAAACACCGTTTCTCAAAGTTAGAACAACATCCAACTTCATCTTCACAGTACCCCATGTTTCAACCCTAAGTGCATAGGGAGGGTTGGGGTTAGCAATTGGGAAAAATTTCACAAAAATCAGAAAAAATTATTTCGTCTTATCAGAAAAACAGACACTGGACACACTTAGTCATGCTTAGAAACACCGTTTCTGAAAGTTAGAACTACATTGGAAGTCCTCTTCACAGTACCCCATGTTTCGACCCTAACCTCATAGGGAGGGTTGGGGTTAGCACTTGGAAAAAATTTCACAAAAATCAGAAAACATTATTTCGTCTTATCAGAAAAACAGACACCGGAAACACTTAGTCATGCCCAGAAACCCCATTTCTGAAAGTTAGAACAACATTGAAAGTCGTCTTCACAGTACCCCATGTTTCGACCCTAAGTGCATAGGGAGGGTTAGGGTTAGCACTTTGAAAAAAATTTCAAAAAAATCAGAAATTTTTTTTTTTTTATTAAGAGAAAAACTTTATTAAAATACTCTAAACAACATTTCTAGAACTTGGAGGATAAAAAGACTTTAATATAAGAAAAGTCACGTTTAAGTGGACCCATTTGACAGCATCTCCATAGTAGGTTCACAGATGAAGTTGACGCATGCAGCATCGGCACTTACAAAAAAAAAGAAAAAACTTCATAGAAAACTTAACTTCAAATCTAAGGTTTAAACCGTTTTAAATAACTTTTTAAAACATTTGACTACTACCCTAAAAGGGTGGTAAAAACTTGGACAATCACCCTTCGAGGGTAGTAGAATTTAAAAAAAAACCTCGTGAGGCTAGTAAAAACCCTAACCCTAACCAAACCCTAACCCATTTGACAGCATCTCCATAGTAGGTTCACAGATGAAGTGAAAACAGAACTGCATCGGCACTTAGAAAAAAAAACAAATAATTTCATTGAAAATTTAACTTCAAATCAAACGTTTAAAACGTTTTAAATAACTTTTTAAGACATTTGACTACTACCCTAAAAGGGTTGTAATAACTTGGACAATCACCCTTGAAGGGTAGTAGAATTTAAAAAAAAAACCTCGTGAGGGTAGTAAAAACCCTAACCCTAACCAAACCCTAAAGAAATTAACACTCTAGGGTTAGGGTTAGGGTTAGGGTTAGGGTTAGGGTTAGGGTTAGGGTTAGGGTTAGGGTTTAGGGTTAGGGTTAGGGTTAGGGTTAGGGTTAGGGTTAGGGTTAGGGTTAGGTTAGGGTTAGGGGTTAGGGTTAGGGTTAGGTTTTAGGGTTAGGGTTAGGGTTAGGGTTAGGGTTAGGTTAGGGTTAGGGTTAGGGTTAGGGTTAGGGTTAGGGTTAGGGTTAGGGTTAGGTTAGGGTTAGGGTTAGGGTTAGGTTAGGGTTAGGGTTAGGTTAGGGTTAGGGTTAGGGTTAGGGTTAGGGTTAGGGTTAGGGTTAGGGTTAGGGTTAGGGTTAGGGTTAGGGTTAGGGTTAGGGTTAGGGTTAGGGTTAGGGTTAGGGTTAGGGTTAGGGTTAGGGTTAGGGTTAGGGTTAGGGTTAGGGTTAGGGTTAGGGTTAGGGTTAGGGTTAGGGTTAGGGTTAGGGTTAGGGTTAGGGTTAGGGTTAGGGTTAGGGTTAGGGTTAGGGTTAGGTTAGGGTTAGGGTTAGGGTTAGGGTTAGGGTTAGGGTTAGGGTTAGGGTTAGGGTTAGGGTTAGGTTAGGGTTAGGGTTAGGGTTAGGGTTAGGGTTAGGGTTAGGGTTAGGGTTAGGGTTAGGGTTAGGGTTAGGGTTAGGGTTAGGGTTAGGGTTAGGGTTAGGGTTAGGGTTAGGGTTAGGGTTAGGGTTAGGGTTAGGGTTAGGGTTAGGGTTAGGGTTAGGGTTAGGGTTAGGGTTAGGGTTAGGGTTAGGGTTAGGGTTAGGGTTAGGGTTAGGGTTAGGGTTAGGGTTAGGGTTAGGGTTAGGGTTAGGGTTAGGGTTAGGGTTAGGGTTAGGGTTAGGGTTAGGGTTAGGGTTAGGGTTAGGGTTAGGGTTAGGGTTAGGGTTAGGGTTAGGGTTAGGGTTAGGGTTAGGGTTAGGGTTAGGGTTAGGGTTAGGGTTAGGGTTAGGGTTAGGGTTAGGGTTAGGGTTAGGGTTAGGGTTAGGGTTAGGGTTAGGGTTAGGGTTAGGGTTAGGGTTAGGGTTAGGGTTAGGGTTAGGGTTAGGGTTAGGGTTAGGGTTAGGGTTAGGGTTAGGGTTAGGGTTAGGGTTAGGGTTAGGGTTAGGGTTAGGGTTAGGGTTAGGGTTAGGGTTAGGGTTAGGGTTAGGGTTAGGGTTAGGGTTAGGGTTAGGGTTAGGGTTAGGGTTAGGGTTAGGGTTAGGGTTAGGGTTAGGGTTAGGGTTAGGGTTAGGGTTAGGGTTAGGGTTAGGGTTAGGGTTAGGGTTAGGGTTAGGGTTAGGGTTAGGGTTAGGGTTAGGGTTAGGGTTAGGGTTAGGGTTAGGGTTAGGGTTAGGGTTAGGGTTAGGGTTAGGGTTAGGGTTAGGGTTAGGGTTAGGGTTAGGGTTAGGGTTAGGGTTAGGGTTAGGGTTAGGGTTAGGGTTAGGGTTAGGGTTAGGGTTAGGGTTAGGGTTAGGGTTAGGGTTAGGGTTAGGGTTAGGGTTAGGGTTAGGGTTAGGGTTAGGGTTAGGGTTAGGGTTAGGGTTAGGGTTAGGGTTAGGGTTAGGGTTAGGGTTAGGGTTAGGGTTAGGGTTAGGGTTAGGGTTAGGGTTAGGGTTAGGGTTAGGGTTAGGGTTAGGGTTAGGGTTAGGGTTAGGGTTAGGGTTAGGGTTAGGGTTAGGGTTAGGGTTAGGGTTAGGGTTAGGGTTAGGGTTAGGGTTAGGGTTAGGGTTAGGGTTAGGGTTAGGGTTAGGGTTAGGGTTAGGGTTAGGGTTAGGGTTAGGGTTAGGGTTAGGGTTAGGGTTAGGGTTAGGGTTAGGGTTAGGGTTAGGGTTAGGGTTAGGGTTAGGGTTAGGGTTAGGGTTAGGGTTAGGGTTAGGGTTAGGGTTAGGGTTAGGGTTAGGGTTAGGGTTAGGGTTAGGGTTAGGGTTAGGGTTAGGGTTAGGGTTAGGGTTAGGGTTAGGGTTAGGGTTAGGGTTAGGGTTAGGGTTAGGGTTAGGGTTAGGGTTAGGGTTAGGGTTAGGGTTAGGGTTAGGGTTAGGGTTAGGGTTAGGGTTAGGGTTAGGGTTAGGGTTAGGGTTAGGGTTAGGGTTAGGGTTAGGGTTAGGGTTAGGGTTAGGGTTAGGGTTAGGGTTAGGGTTAGGGTTAGGGTTAGGGTTAGGGTTAGGGTTAGGGTTAGGGTTAGGGTTAGGGTTAGGGTTAGGGTTAGGGTTAGGGTTAGGGTTAGGGTTAGGGTTAGGGTTAGGGTTAGGGTTAGGGTTAGGGTTAGGGTTAGGGTTAGGGTTAGGGTTAGGGTTAGGGTTAGGGTTAGGGTTAGGGTTAGGGTTAGGGTTAGGGTTAGGGTTAGGGTTAGGGTTAGGGTTAGGGTTAGGGTTAGGGTTAGGGTTAGGGTTAGGGTTAGGGTTAGGGTTAGGGTTAGGGTTAGGGTTAGGGTTAGGGTTAGGGTTAGGGTTAGGGTTAGGGTTAGGGTTAGGGTTAGGGTTAGGGTTAGGGTTAGGGTTAGGGTTAGGGTTAGGGTTAGGGTTAGGGTTAGGGTTAGGGTTAGGGTTAGGGTTAGGGTTAGGGTTAGGGTTAGGGTTAGGGTTAGGGTTAGGGTTAGGGTTAGGGTTAGGGTTAGGGTTAGGGTTAGGGTTAGGGTTAGGGTTAGGGTTAGGGTTAGGGTTAGGGTTAGGGTTAGGGTTAGGGTTAGGGTTAGGGTTAGGGTTAGGGTTAGGGTTAGGGTTAGGGTTAGGGTTAGGGTTAGGGTTAGGGTTAGGGTTAGGGTTAGGGTTAGGGTTAGGGTTAGGGTTAGGGTTAGGGTTAGGGTTAGGGTTAGGGTTAGGGTTAGGGTTAGGGTTAGGGTTAGGGTTAGGGTTAGGGTTAGGGTTAGGGTTAGGGTTAGGGTTAGGGTTAGGGTTAGGGTTAGGGTTAGGGTTAGGGTTAGGGTTAGGGTTAGGGTTAGGGTTAGGGTTAGGGTTAGGGTTAGGGTTAGGGTTAGGGTTAGGGTTAGGGTTAGGGTTAGGGTTAGGGTTAGGGTTAGGGTTAGGGTTAGGGTTAGGGTTAGGGTTAGGGTTAGGGTTAGGGTTAGGGTTAGGGTTAGGGTTAGGGTTAGGGTTAGGGTTAGGGTTAGGGTTAGGGTTAGGGTTAGGGTTAGGGTTAGGGTTAGGGTTAGGGTTAGGGTTAGGGTTAGGGTTAGGGTTAGGGTTAGGGTTAGGGTTAGGGTTAGGGTTAGGGTTAGGGTTAGGGTTAGGGTTAGGGTTAGGGTTAGGGTTAGGGTTAGGGTTAGGGTTAGGGTTAGGGTTAGGGTTAGGGTTAGGGTTAGGGTTAGGGTTAGGGTTAGGGTTAGGGTTAGGGTTAGGGTTAGGGTTAGGGTTAGGGTTAGGGTTAGGGTTAGGGTTAGGGTTAGGGTTAGGGTTAGGGTTAGGGTTAGGGTTAGGGTTAGGGTTAGGGTTAGGGTTAGGGTTAGGGTTAGGGTTAGGGTTAGGGTTAGGGTTAGGGTTAG
>JALHLI010000033.1:669920-672420 GCA_023349425.1 Anthopleura sola | reverse complement strand
AATTTGTAGGTGTGCATGGGACTAACTAGTTTGACCTCGATTATTTGCATTATGGCAAACGGATACACGATGCTGGTTATTTATTCAGTCGTCTTAGGCTTTCTTGATGGCTCGTTCATTGGTCTCATGTCCGTTGTAACTTTTGAATGTTCTAATCTTAAAAGCATGTCTCGAGCATGGGGAGGAGTGCTTATGTGCATGTCTCTATCAATGCTAATGGGAGCACCTGCAGGAAGTAAGTGTAATATTTGCACGAGCATGGAATTCATTATCATTATTCTTTATTCCAACCATTTAATTTATAATTTGCCAAGTTTTCGGACAAATTGTCCATCGTCATGTCGTTGGTACAATCTTACCATTATTCAGTGGCGGATCCAGAATTTCACAAAGGGGGGTTCCATTTCGTCGTCACTCTTTCAACAACTGATACGTAAAACTTCATTGCAGGACGCATTCTCATTATATTTTTTTTCAAAGGGTCTGATGCTCAAAGGGGGGTTCCGTGGAACCCATGGAACCCCCTCTGGATCCGCCACTGTTATTATTATCTTATCATTTTTCCATTTATTTATATATTTATCTCTCTATTTATTTATTCTATTTCATTTTATTTACAATTAAAATTTTTTCACCGAATTCGAAGTAAATGTAGGTGAATATTTAAAGCGAGACGTAGTCGAGGTAAATATTCACCATATTCACTGAGCCTGAGCTTGGCAAATTACAAATTTACAGTGCGGGCACTCGAACCGTGAATTGACTTCGAGGTTTTTTTTCACGTTTTTTTCACAGTCCAATCAGAAACAATGCAGGTTCATAACATCATTTGTTCTGGTAATATCTGTAGTTAGCTAACCCAAACATAATGTCAGAGCCTATTGTTATGAATCTGGATTCTGATTGAACGATTAAAAAATGTTAAAAAAAAACTTGAAGTGTTCACGGTTTGAGTACTCTCACTCTAAACGTGGTTGAAGTAAATATTAAGAAATGTGATAACATTTAATATTGTTTGATTAGTTGTTGCGCATGACTTGCGTGTTCATGGTGAGCTGTATATTTGTCGATTCTCTTGGCGCATTAGATTTGACAGCGGGGAAAATCAACAAAATCTATATAAAAGAATTCACCTGACCATGACCATGGAAGGCATCAAAGGCATGGAAGTTTTGCAGATCAAGATGTCTTTCTCACTGATTACAACTCGTTTCTAAGGAGATATTTGACAAGTGACTTGATAAAAGATCCTTTATGCTTTTTTTTCCTTTTGTAAACAATTCCAAAAAGGGATCCAGGATTTTACAAAGGGGGGGGGGGGGGGGGTGGGGTGGATATATATATCGTATTGAAAGCTCCTTCCAGCTAGGCACCTATTCTCCATCATCTCTCTAATGTATTTTTATTAGATGCGAGATGCAATCAGATTTGTTGACAGTTTATTTTCTTTCAGAAATATTCATATTTTTGAATGTTAACACCTCTAAAGAGGGGGGTGGATATTCACCCAATCCTCCCCCCCCCCCGCATGTATCCGCCCCTCAATTCGGTCAACAATTTCAAACCTCTATTTTTTCTTTCAAACAGACCAAAATATCTGAAAACTCCTATCACTGACTTCAACTACTTTTTATTATTTATTATTTTCACTTTAAATTCACGTGACTAATTTTTAGTGCAAATTTTAAGGGCACTAAGTCAAAATAAGTTTCAGAGTTATGATCGACAAAATTTAAGGAATATATACCGAAAGTCATTTTCCCCTTTTGCCCAAAAACTTATGGCCTCAATATTTCAATCCTCCAGTAGAAGGTTTGAAATCTCTCACTGCCATACTTTAACGCTGTTTTTCACGGCTTAGCATGCACGAACACAGGCAGCCCAAGCAAACTTTCTGTGCATGTTTTATAGGGTAATGTATGGGGCTAGGATACAGATAAAACTTTAAAACTTACTTCAATCACTGTTTGTACCTCATTTGGTATTATGGCAAAGTTTCAGCCTGATTTAAGGCCGTTAAGTGTGTTTTTTATCCTATCCCATCCCCCCTCTATAGAACCCTATAAAACATACACAGAAAGTTTGCTTGGGCTTCCTGTGGCACTAAGTCGTTCAAAAATACCTTTCCATTTTTGTTACTTAAGTCAGTTTGGCTTTTTGATTTTACAGGTTGGCTTGGTGAAGCAACGGGACGTTATCGAAACGTGTTTTTCCTCGCAGGGGGTCCAATGCTATTAGGAACCATTTTATTTACATTCATCTGGTTCTTCAAGCAGCCGGAAAGATTGCCAGTAACTACAAGAAAAGTTTTTCTTCCTCTTCCAGGAAATCATGGAGAAATCTTTGTTTACGAAAGATTGACAGTTGTTTGATTAATTAATAAAATTAAATAATGATTAATGAATGAAATAATGATAATTAATGATTAATTAATGATAATTAGGTATTCATAGGGGAATTGCCATAACAAATTAATGGGCCTATAAAGATGTACAATTGG
>JALHLI010000033.1:552420-667420 GCA_023349425.1 Anthopleura sola | reverse complement strand
TGTTTACTTTAAGGTTCTTAATTTTGCAAAGGCCCTTCTCCAGAGGAGCTACGGGAATGTTTACAAGCTAGTCTCAACACACGACACTAAGAATTTGCGATCTCTTCTCGAGACTTTTCAATATTACATTCTCCATTTGGGATGATTCAAGAATTACAAATTTACAATTATATTCATCACAAGGTGAAACTGGAGTACTGTACTTTCTGCTGTTGAGCAATTTCTCTTTTAGTTGCAATGGGCTTTTATATCACACGTTCTGAAATGCCTCAAAGCGAGGGCAAGGGGACCCAAAGGATTTAAAACCCATTGTTTCAACCAATATAGCCATCGTGTGATAAAAGCCCATGAAATGTTGGCTTTGAACTGAAAATTGTACAAATTACTTTGTATAGTTTACGGACTAAAATGTTATTTACATACTATGAACATGTCAGTGTAAAATGAAAACAAAAATCAATTTGTGTAAATTTCGTGTTCAGTCCTTGGAAGTCCAATCTTTGTGTCGATTACTATATCTTAAGAGATTTTCATGTCTAGGGGGGAAACCTTAAACCCCTTTAGAGATTCTAAAACTAAAATTTTCCAATGTCAGTGGACTTTTCCATTTCAGACTGCGTGTGTGGCAATTCTTCAGAACAATATTTGTTAAGTGCTAAGTCTCCAATGAATGGTAAGCTTGGCGTCAGTAGTCTACTGCTCTCCAAATCAAAAGTAAAGTTCATGTCTGTGACCCAGCAATTTTCTGCGGCTTCTGATGGACTTTGGTCCTCTGCTGATTCCTTTTGAGGATCGCCTTTCTCAGATGAAAGAAGTGCCATACGATGACGCAGGACCTTTACTTCGTTCATCAGGATCATTTGCTGTAGGTGTAGCGCGGAGTTTTCGCCCATTCCAATACTAACGTGAACAGTGGGTAACCATCGTAGATAGCATCCCGACCAAAACTTCATCGCAGGAGCAGTACAGTTAACCCTTTCATAAAGCTCTTTATTCTCCGTCCCTTTATTTTGTTCAATCATTGATTTACAACCTCTGAACTCATACAGTGGGTTTAGAAATGCTGAGGTTATCTTGGGGTTTGCAAGCTGGTCTGCTAAGAAGTCCCACAGCGAGGCCAAGGGGGCACCATCGAGTTCTGCCTTCGATAGAGTGTAGCGTTGCTCTTCACAATCAAATAGAAAGGTATCAAACATACACGCATGCATGCTGTCGAACAGACCAAGCAAGTACGTCTCAGAAAACTCGAATTCTGAGGGAAACTGGATCATAAGCTGGTAGACACAGTCAAGGAAATGAAGAAAGACGGGCGACTCCTGGCTGTCCTCTTTTTCATTTTCCTGAGCGGGTTGTCTTTTAATATGCCCACATCGTATGTTAAAAGGATGTCCTCCAAGTACCCACATTTTTTGTAGTAGTGTTTGGAATCCTCTGATGGTACGATAGTAGTTATCTAGTATTAACTGTGCGAGAGAAGCTACGACTAGAACCATATCTCTTCCATTGATCTCCTTGACGATGACTGGACGACCATCTTTACACACAGCTTGTGCAACTTCGACGGCGGATACTATAGATGCCCGAATGTAAGAAAGCCACCTTGAAAAAAGAAACACATCAGAACTATAGGATATAGATCAGTCAAGGAAACAAAACAGAACAAACAAACAAAAAGACCACCACATGAAAAGCGATTCAGATTCAAAGTTGCGCTTAGATGAAACAATCAAATGTGTAAAAGCAAGAGAGCATAAATAAGAGAGGGAAACTTCTTAATACCACGCGTGTGCCATGTGAATTCCCGGTTGGGCTATTCTTAGCATCCAAAGTCGTATGGTTTTTAATTTTTTGATGGCGTAGACGTGTGCGCGAACGCTCAAAAACAACATACTTTTCGTCGATTTTTCTCACTTTTTTTGACAAAATCTATTAGATAAAGCAAAAACATCAGGATTGGCTATGTTCTGTTCTCTGATAAAACACGACTGAGGCTGTTGAACACTCAAAAAGACGCGAAAATTATGTTTCCCCCAAAAATCTTTACATGCTTTCGCTACTTCCAGGTTTGGATGAAGCACACAATTTTTGACGTACAGGAGTAGGGTATGGCGAAAATTGTTTGTACGCGGATGCTAAAAATAGCCCAACCGGGAATTCACATGGCGCGCGCGGTATTAGAAGTTTCCCTCTGATCACTAGTCGTTTGTCGACCAATCACAGGTACGCAAAACTCTATATTCAAGATTAAAATTATAATAAAGTGTAATAAAGCATTTCTTACTTTGTAGCTTCAAGACTAGAAAGCCAGTTGGTATCGATCGTCCAGAATGACTTGGTTGTTTCCAACACACAAAGCTCTCTGACCTTGAGAAAGCTCAATGCAAGGTTCGGAATCGTAGGGCATATCTTAGCAACATCAACGACCAAGACTTCCTTATGTTCTGGGTTACAGGGCAGAGTAGATAACGCCCGAAACAATGATGTTTCCTCTTTTTCCAAGAATATGCTTTCAGGTCTAAAAGGAATAACATCAATGTTAGTTATTAAATGTAACATTATTTGTTTTGAATGGAAAGTAATGCGAGATTTCACTAATATCTTAAAACATGGGTACAGTTGACACGCGTGATAAACGTCTGCGAAGGATTTATGATATAAAGCTGGCTGGTTTTACCAAATAAGGTAGGAAAAGCTCATTTGGCATCAATAAGAATGAAAGTACCTATGTGAATATATTACAGCTAATTTACGTCACATCCGAGAATTCAAATGTAGTTTTCAAGTTTTCACATTAACATTTCAAATCTCCGATCAACGGCTCCGATATTCTTAAAAAAATTTAGTTAAAAATTAGGTTTTGGACCCGCTTTTATGAATGATTGTGAAATAATTGGAATTTCAAACGAAGCCGCCAAAACTCCAATCAAAAATTTGGGTTACTGGTCATGCGTGACGTAAATCAGCTGTAAATGTGGTCAGAGCTGCATAAAAGTAAGGCTAACCACTTCATGAATAAATATTAAGAAAGGAATATTTATGACATGAAAAACACTCTTATAAGTAGAAGATCTGAACCCACCTGCCTGATGCACTATACAGTATGGGCACACGAGATGAAGGGTGACTCCAGCACCAAACAGGAAAGCGAGACTCTATATAATGTAATGACATTCGATTGATATCAGAGTCTGTCAGTGAAGCTAAACAGACAAAATATTGCGACTGATTTGGACACGTTTTAAAATTCTCATTAACATTGGCAACTCTCCAAGTGTCATCCACATTCAACCGCGTCAATTCACTTAACCAATCAGGTAATGTCCTGAAAGTTAGTATGGTATTCACTGAATGATTGTTATCCAGTTGCCCCTTTGAGATAGCTGCACCATAATTTACAGCAAACAGCAATGACATTGATGAAGGATATGCATAATGGGTCAACGCATTGGCAATAACTTTTTGTTCTTGTTTACTGGTGAACTTCAATCCAAATTCAATCACTCTAAAGTCTTTGCAATGAATTTGAATTAGCTGTATCTTGGAAGGAACTTTCTTGTTTGGAAGAAGCTTTTTGAACTTGGTGCCGGAGGTCCGATAGTAAAAATCTTGTATGCAGGTTTGGGGAATGTGGAGTTCTTGCTGGATCTCTGCATTTATTCCACCTTGTGTTAGATCTGGATTTGACTGGAAAACTGAACTCAGTGGTGTTTCAGATGAAGAATTTATGGTCAGAAATGACACTCGGAAATTTGTGACATAAAGAATCCCAGAAATTCCTGACTTGCTTTCCGTCATTGCACTGAATCTTAGCACTTTTCTGGCACGGGCAACCATGATTTCTCCTGGAAGAAAGTTGGGTTCAGGAAGTTTTTCCTCTCCAAGTTCACTTAAGGGTAAGGTATCGGCCATCTGTTTGATAGAACAGGTAAAGCAGAAACGTCAAGAAAAAGTAAAAATATTAATTTTTATTTACTGTACATACCATGACATCATCAAACATTAAAAATCTGACATTAACCATTAAATAAATAGACTTCTTACATTTTTACAGTGCATACACACCACACGATTTTTCATGTAAAGTGCATCTGATGTCACAAAAAAATTAGAGATTATACCATGTGACCATTTGTGTGATGTTGCATGTGACATTGCTAAGAAGAAACAAGTTTTACTGTGAGACAAATCTCACCATAAGTGAGCAATGATGCACAGGTGGTCACACAGTATGATCTAGTTGTTGAGATGCCAGAAAATGCAATGTTCCATCAAAATTTGCATCATGCAGGGTTTGTACAGGACCCCCTGTGAGAATTTCAAAACTTTCCAAATTCCTTTGACTCAAATTTCCAAAACCTCACTTAGCATAAAAATAAAGCCAAATTCATGGATCTGAAACATTTAACTTACATTTACAATAAAATCAATGCTTTGCAAGGTGTAAGCCAGACAAGCCAGACAAAAAATCCATCATAACTTTTTCATAGCCTAACTAGTGGACCAAAAATCCGTTTTCCAAAACTTTCAAGGTCCTGGAAAAATCCATTTATCACTTTCCAAAACTTTCCAAGACTTTCCAAACCCGTACGAACCCTGACATGTTAACTTTTTTCTCAATTATTTTTCCTCTGGATTATGTTAAGAGCAAAAATACAATACAATATAATTTACTTTATTTAAAGGAGGGTAACGTATAAACCCTGTGGAGTTATCTAACTAATGGCCCTAAAATGAATCTAAAAATGAATCTAAGGTGTGTAAAACTCCATTGCTATGTGTTAAGCATGACCTGGGTAGAAGTAACGTAAAGTAATCTGTTTAACAGTCATTGGGCTTTTTTTTTGTATGTTACTGAAGAGTGTTTTTTTATACATCTTTTGGACTACGAGTCTTCAAACTGAATATAAATTTCAGTTTCATGATATGGACTACTGTACATTATAAGCAATAGTGCTTACTTTGAAGATTTGACTCACTGACTAAACAGCTCAATAAATCTCCAAATCTGCTGGAATTTAGTAGACAGAAAGATAAAGAAAGTCAAGATAACTTAAAAAGATAGCAGCCTTTATTTCAGTATTTTCAAAAATAATCCATATTTAGAATTTCTTTTTAAACCTTTACAGAAAAACAGCTTGGGCTACCTGTGGATTTGCTAACATCTTACTGAGTGAGCGAATGAGAGACACAAAATAAGCAGTGAACTTCTAATAGACCCATTTTATAATAACTACGTACTAAGAGGGTTTTCATTTATTAGTGTATGGGGGATACATATACATTCCGCGCTACTGCTCTAAGCGCATGCTCAGGGGATTAAAAAGTGGGAAAATATTTTGTAAAATATGCAATTTGTTTCTATATTTGACACAAAATTCGGTTAACGGTACGTGATCTTGGATATATAATGAAAATTGTATTTGACAAGAAAAATACAACTAAAATATAACATGTTTTACGATATAAGAAACATTTTGATTGGATTAGAATTTTTTTGACCAATGGGAAGTCATGTTAGAATGTTCTAATAATACCTATCTACGTCAGTCACGTCAGCTACGTCAGCAAGGCTTTTCTATTTCATTCTGCTGGTGAAATGTGCTCCCTATCTTTTGAGTTATGCTCCCCTGAATGTAAAGATTTTTTTTAAATCAAAAAAATTCACTTTGGACTTTCTTTTTCCTTGGCGAAAATATTCTCGTTTATCCAAATTTATGCTCGCTGTCTAGAAAAGCCTCTATATTGTATATTGTATGGTTTTAGAATGAAACCGAGACCTTGTATTCTGCTACCTTTAATTTCATAATTTATAATTATAAATCAATATCACAGTCTGTTGATTAGATTGCATATCCATGGTGAAATATGAAAAGATAAAAATAGAATTATAAAAATGCGGTAGCCAAAAATGAACTTAGTTTAGTAGCTAAAAAAGTAAGTGAAATTGCTGAAAAATTATATAAGAAATTTGAAATTGGGTCAGTGTCCAAAACGAAGACCGAAGACCGAAGACCGAAGACCCTAAAACGAAGACCCCCCCCCCCCTAAAATTCACTCAAAAAAGCGTTGAAAGTGTTGTAGGACATGTATTCAGCTTCTAAAGCATATATGAGGTTGAGATCATTGTAGTCAACAAAGATTTTGGGGGGTCTTCGTTTTGGACATTACCCCACGAAAACTCCAAAACGAAGACCCCCCCGCACTTTTACTAGAAATCATTGCTAATTTACATTGTCTTGAGTATGAATGTTCACAGTTGTTTGATATTATATTCTTTGTTTACAATATTTGCTCTGTTTACAATTTTCTAGTAGGCAGTTTCCAGTAGGCAGTTCAGACCTGTCACTTCAGAGTTCACTACTGTACAAGCAAACTTTGAAGCAGTACTTAAAGATATTTTTAAATGTTTATACTAACATCCGAGTCACAGGTTTTTGAGGCGGGCTACATGTCCTACTACACTTTCATCGCTGTTTCGAGTGAATATAAGGGGGGGGGGGGTCTTCGTTTTGGAGTCTTCGTGGGGTAATACAACACTTTTTTGAGTGAATTTTAGGGGGGTCTTCATTTTAGGGTCTTCGGTCTTCGGTCTTCGTTTTGGACACACCCATTTGAAATTTGAAAACTTCTATATAAGAGGTAACCGGGTTTCCTGTGGTAAGTATTCCACAGGTAGACCAACCAATCATTTATATACTTGACAGAAAGGCAAGGCAAGGCAAGGCAAGGCAAGGCAAGGCAAGGCAAGGCAAGGCAAGGCAAGGCAAGGCAAGGCAAGGCAAGGCAAGGCAAGGCAAGGCAAGGCAAGGCAAGGCAAGGCAAGGCAAGGCAAGGCAAGGCAAGGCAAGGCAAGGCAAGGCAAGGCAAGGCAAGGCAAGGCAAGGCAAGGCAAGGCAAGGCAAGGCAAGGCAAGGCAAGGCAAGGCAAGGCAAGGCAAGGCAAGGCAAGGCAAGGCAAGGCAAGGCAAGGCAAGGCAAGGCAAGGCAAGGCAAGGCAAGGCAAGGCAAGGCAAGGCAAGGCAAGGCAAGGCAAGGCAAGGCAAGGCAAGGCAAGGCAAGGCAAGGCAAGGCAAGGCAAGGCAAGGCAAGGCAAGGCAAGGCAAGGCAAGGCAAGGCAAGGCAAGGCAAGGCAAGGCAAGGCAAGGCAAGGCAAGGCAAGGCAAGGCAAGGCAAGGCAAGGCAAGGCAAGGCAAGGCAAGGCAAGGCAAGGCAAGGCAAGGCAAGGCAAGGCAAGGCAAGGCAAGGCAAGGCAAGGCAAGGCAAGGCAAGGCAAGGCAAGGCAAGGCAAGGCAAGGCAAGGCAAGGCAAGGCAAGGCAAGGCAAGGCAAGGCAAGGCAAGGCAAGGCAAGGCAAGGCAAGGCAAGGCAAGGCAAGGCAAGGCAAGGCAAGGCAAGGCAAGGCAAGGCAAGGCAAGGCAAGGCAAGGCAAGGCAAGGCAAGGCAAGGCAAGGCAAGGCAAGGCAAGGCAAGGCAAGGCAAGGCAAGGCAAGGCAAGGCAAGGCAAGGCAAGGCAAGGCAAGGCAAGGCAAGGCAAGGCAAGGCAAGGCAAGGCAAGGCAAGGCAAGGCAAGGCAAGGCAAGGCAAGGCAAGGCAAGGCAAGGCAAGGCAAGGCAAGGCAAGGCAAGGCAAGGCAAGGCAAGGCAAGGCAAGGCAAGGCAAGGCAAGGCAAGGCAAGGCAAGGCAAGGCAAGGCAAGGCAAGGCAAGGCAAGGCAAGGCAAGGCAAGGCAAGGCAAGGCAAGGCAAGGCAAGGCAAGGCAAGGCAAGGCAAGGCAAGGCAAGGCAAGGCAAGGCAAGGCAAGGCAAGGCAAGGCAAGGCAAGGCAAGGCAAGGCAAGGCAAGGCAAGGCAAGGCAAGGCAAGGCAAGGCAAGGCAAGGCAAGGCAAGGCAAGGCAAGGCAAGGCAAGGCAAGGCAAGGCAAGGCAAGGCAAGGCAAGGCAAGGCAAGGCAAGGCAAGGCAAGGCAAGGCAAGGCAAGGCAAGGCAAGGCAAGGCAAGGCAAGGCAAGGCAAGGCAAGGCAAGGCAAGGCAAGGCAAGGCAAGGCAAGGCAAGGCAAGGCAAGGCAAGGCAAGGCAAGGCAAGGCAAGGCAAGGCAAGGCAAGGCAAGGCAAGGCAAGGCAAGGCAAGGCAAGGCAAGGCAAGGCAAGGCAAGGCAAGGCAAGGCACAAGTTTGAGGTGAAACTAATAAATAAGCAAACCAAAGAACGAACGATTGACTGACGCACAGAATGAATGAAGGACAGAATGAATGACGGACAGAATGAATGGAGTGAGGGAGGGAGGGAGGGAGGGAGGGAGGGAGGGAGGGAGGGAGGGAGGGAGGGAGGGAGGGAGGGAGGGATGGTTGTTACTTTAAAGATCAGGCTAGGCATGTATATATAAGATAATAAAAATGTTCATGTAAGGGATGAGATTATCTATGACCCGAGTTCGACTTCGAGTTTGAGTTCGAGTTTCATGGGATCGAGTTCGAGTTGGAGTTAGCTGTCAGTACAGGAGTCGATATTTTTTCGTATAATTTCTTCGAACACCTTATATATTTTTATCGACTGAAGATAAAGGCCCTTAAGATACCGCTTTGTTTGAATGAATTTAGCGATTCTCTTGAGCGCTAGCGCTGTTTCTGACCAAGTTTTATCGTTATAGTTTTCGAACTTAACTTGTCGAAACTCAGCTCGAAAACACTCAGGTTGACACAGTAAATATATCAAGAAAATGATCAATGATGAAAAAAAATAATTAAGAATTAGAAAGCAACAGCGTGAAAACAGTTTTGATGATGGAATTAAAGTTGAAGAAAAATCAGCCTTTCTTACCATAAATTGCATACAAATTGAGCGTTTCTCAATTGAATTCGATCGACATAAGAAGCCGCCGGAGTCAACAACTCGAAGCTTTGCTTCAAGAATCAATCATTGATTTTAAAGAACTGAATAAAGACAAGCTGAATTATATTAGTAAAGGAATTTGTAGAAAAGTTTGACTATTTCGGCAAATAAATATATTTTTTCCTGAGTAAAACTAATGTACTTCTTCGGCCGCTGTTGATCTTGTCACGCCGGGACAAGGTCTGACAGGTTGAGGAGTAGTGTGACATGCATAACGCAACACTGTTTCTATGCGGAAAAAATCACTTTTGTCGTTGTTTTTATTCCTTTGATTTAATGTTTCCTGGTCATTAAAAAAAATATTAGCTTGTCTTATTTCAAATCTGGCCGTAATTCCAACTCGAACTCGAACTCGAATTTGAACTCGAACTCGAACTCGGACTCGAACTCGATCCGTAGTAAATCTCGTAAGGGATGGGAGGATGGGATTTTATGATCCATGAGATGCATTTGAATATAATGAAATTAGAAAAACTCTTGTTTTTTACATAGTTGTGAATGTTGCAAGATAATTTGTGTAGGTCTTACCCATGCATAAAACAAAATAAAATTCACCCAATAAAAGAAAAAGTAGTTCCATCATTTTCTTGTACATTCAAACTCCACTGCCAACTGGCAGAGTCCCAAGGTGCCTGGGACTCCCCTTTCTAGCTTCGAATTAGTTGGTTAGTATAGCAAAAGGTACATCTTCTTGATTTTGTGACCCCTCTACTCAAAATCCTAGATCCACCCCAGATGCTCGAATGAATGACAAACTGACCTGGCATTGATAAATTATATTACACATACCTGTATCTCAGAGTACTATACTGCCATAAGCACCAGTTGCCTCTTATTTCTAATCAGGCAAACTAGGAATAGAAATGTCATCTCATAGGATTATCCTACTCAAAGAAGCTCTCTTATCCCATAAACATACTTTAAAACTTCTAGACCCCACAGTCTCTTATCATTTTCTAATTCATCTAAGTTAGGACATTTAATTTTCAAGCCATAGAGATTAATTTGGCTGACCAATCAGTAGGCAACAAGGTTGGAGTCTTTCACTGACTTGACCCCACAATTCCTGGCTAAGCCAAAAACCAGGATCAAAGGCAGCAAAATATTTCTAAACGTTTCTTGTATGGCAAAGAACATACACTGATTCCATCTGATTAAAATCTCAATTATTGACCAAACAACAAAAGGCTTTCAGCTTGTAATATCCTAATAACTTAATGCAATCTGGGTGAAAATGTAAGGACTGTTTTAAACTTCAGGAAATCTGAAAGAATTCCAATAAAACTATTTAATTACAAATTGTTAAATACAAATTCATTTTAGGCATTTGCTGTTTTTACTTAAAAGTATTTTACATTTCAAAAACATTTACTGCTGCCAATGGCTAATTAAATAATTACATATTTGTACATCATTATACAAAATTCTTCAGTCAAAAGATATATATATATACAATTTATTCAAACAAAATATTTTGAGGCATTTGTTGTTTAATTATGCCACAATTTTTTAAAAAGTGTCTTTGCCAATAACCAATTTAATTTTTTTGATTGTACAACACTTTTTCAAGGTTAAGACACGGTCTTTACCTATTGCTAGGAGCTTTTCAAGTCTCTGAATTCTACCATCTTTATAGAGTGAAAATGGCTCTTGACACAAGTAATCAATCCTATCCACAACAAAAGCCAGTTGTGACATTGTCTGCAAACCAGACTTGCAGTGATATCTAGATACAGCAGCTTTCTTAGCAAAGCCTTCCAGCACAAGATGAGCTTGAAATTCAAACTCTACAGCTTCTCGCACAGTCTCTGATATGCCGCTTTCAACAATATACCGCATATGCTGTGATACTTTCGACTCTGTCAAAGCTTCCTTTGGAATCTTGGAAGAAACGGTTTTGTAACTGGTTGCACCAGTTTCTAAAGCTCTTGCCTTTATACCCTTGGCCAATAGCTGCTTTGGAGCTCTTGCTTGCATGCTTTTAACTACAACATTCCATAGCTTTTGAAATTTGTACCTTTTGTGCTTGTAAGAAAGATCAACTTTAGTAAGGTTGTAATTTTCATCTTTGTCGCAACTGTGTCCATAGTAAGCAGGAGTGCAGCAGTTCCAGCAGAAGTGTGTCTTACACAGTACGCACATTATGAATTGACAACCAAAATGTTTCTCAAATGGGTAGTCACATTGTGGGCAATTCTTTACCATAACTGATGTAATCAGATCTTTCGTATCTCGCAACAGATCCTCTTTGAAGTCCTTTCTTTTCTTGTCAAAGACTTCAGACTCTTTACAAGTTGCTGGCCAGTGAGAGGGTTGTTGGCATTTGAAGCAAAAAGCAGTCCCGCAATCGCACAAGACTGTCATTGCATCAAGTTTTGGTGCTGTTGCCTTGACGATCTTCTTGCAACCAGTTGCTGGACACCACTTCCAATTTGGACTTGTTTCTAGCTCCTTGTTAAGCTTCATGTTGAGGAACTTGTCGTACCACGCAGGAACTATGGACAAGATTATTGCATGATCTACTTTGCTGTGGCAGCCTTGTCCTGGACATCTGATGTAATGAATTCCTTGGCTGATCTGGGTTTTTAGATGGCCTTTCCAGCAATAACAACAAAAGGCATGCCCACACTGTGCTAGACTTGTCAACATGGTGTCATCACCTGCAACAAAGGCAAAGAGATAAATATTATGAATTAATATCTCTACAAAGGAGCATTTTCCTCCCTCCTCAGTAAAAAAATCATGTGAAATTCCGACATGCCAATAGTCCCCTTCACAGTTTCCTGCACCAGCTTGAAAGGTAGCCGTGCATTTGAATCAAAGGGAGACATGAGGTGACCTGCATACTTAGACAATTGTCCATCTCTCTATCATTGCAAGGTCACCCCATGTCTCACTTCAATGCAAAGGCAGTGCTACCTTTCAAGTTGGCACAGGAAACTATGAAGGGGACTATTGCCCTACTTCACTATGACGTCACAACTTGTTTGTAAGGGGGGACAGAATGGCAAAGAAAAATTAAGAATTTTGAGTAATTTGACTCTGCAGTTGAATAGACAGGGCTCCCAGGATTATGCGATTTTTTCCAGCAAATTATGCACTATTTTTTGGCAAATTATGCGCCAAAAATCGCAAATTATGCGAATTTCGCAATATTGCGCAACATTTTTTAGCAAAACATTTTCATGGATACTGTTTGGCCCGCTCTTTTGCTTTAATATTGCATGGTTTTTTCTTTGGTTTTACTTCAACAAAATTATCCATCATTGAAAACACAGCAAAGAAAGACTTTTGCCGCCAAAAAATCGATATTTTCTTTCCTAAGCTGTGATTGGCAATCTTTCATCCAATCATGGCGCGTGTTATATGAAGAACTAGAGCATAGGCCCAAACGGCCACTAGCATGTAACGCCTTGTTGATTTTCGATATCGTGATTCCTTTTGCAAAGAAAATCGATGGATTTTTGCTGTGAAAATGTAAAATTTATGGCGAAAAAGATTACATGCATCTTCTGTGGTAAGAAAAAACATAGTTTATTGATGTATTGATCAAAATTTTCGAAAATTATGCGCCATTATGCGCTTTTTTCGAGATTATGCGAATTATGCGCTCAGAGGCAAATTATGCGCTTTTCTGAATTAGTCAAATACTACTTTGTTCCTTGATTAGATGCATTTACTCAGGGTTAGCCTCATTTTAGCATCAGAATATTCACAGACACCTAATAATTCCATGGACCCTCACTGGAATGCATGATTGAATATTCAAAATAATTTCATATGGAACCGAGGCTAACCCTGAGTAACAAGGAATTCGAAAGAGCTAATAAGTCAACAATTCCCACCCCTTGTATACCAAAATTAGTGATAGAGAACAAGAGTACAACTATAATTTTTTTTTTGAAAAAGTTGAAAAATTAAAATTAAAATACCTTCAAAAGTTTCAAAGCAGATTCCACAGTCCATGGACAGCATCATCCACTGTGAATCAAGAACATCATCTTCATCACTACTGGATCCAGAATTTTCTTTCTGATATTCATCTTTGAGATGTTGTTTAGCAATATCCAAACTGTATGCTTCAGATTCCCATCCACAGACTTCATTCAAAAAGCCAAGACTTCTTACTGTATTCTTACAGCTATTTGATTGTTTCAAGGATTCTTTGGCTTCACATAAAGCAACGGTCATTACTTCTAGTGCAGTGTCCACTATTTCTTTGATCCTCAAAAGTCCCAACATGTTCACTTCAGAAATGTTTGAAACAAAGTCCTGCACAGCCCTTGTGAGGCCAGGCACTTCAGATCCAAGTGCTATAGGTACGAGACTGACAGTTGTTGGGGCAGATACTCCAGCTTTTGGAACTTTTTCATCCACTTCAAAAAGCAGAATGCTGCTGAAGTTAAGGTATTTTCTTGGCAAGAGATTGGTGATGTTGAGGGTGAACTTTCTTGGTGATATTTCTCCCTCAGAATAGATATCACCCCACTCATTCTTTAGTCTTGATACATCCAGGTCCTGCGAGGCAACATCAACAGTGATCGCAAGTTTGGGTTCTTCTAGAGATGCTGTTGGATCCTGGTACACTAGATTGTCGACTGATTTTCTTGCCAGTTTCGTGGATGGATCAGAATCAATATACATGGCACATCCTTTACCATACTTCTTAACAGGAGATGAAGGAACGCAAGGAAAAAATTCAGTTCCCACATCTTTTGCACTTTCACCCCCTTTCAAAAGTCCTTCAATGTATTTTCCCATTGGGAATGAAGTTGATCTGACACCCTTCCTGGACTCCATTCCTTTCACAGCATTTGAAAACTGCTTTTTGGGCACAGTCTTCACCTTGCTTTCCATAGCCTTTGCACATCTCTGTTTTGGCATATCTCTAAGGAACTCCTTGATTCTGTCGTTGGTCAAATCTTTCACTCCATAGTATCCCCAGCGAAGCCCTTTGCTCTTATGACCTTTACTCTCGGTTTTTCCCATCATGTCATATGTCTCATGAACATATTGGTCTTCCTTCATATTCGGCCATGAAGCTGAAGGTGGTGAACGACAGATCTCATAACAAATTTCCGATGGCCTGTCATTCTTGTCCAGGTGTCTAATATCAGTTAGGTAAGAATATCTATGTTTCTTTGGTGTCAGAAGTTGGCCATCTTTGTCACTGTAAAACGACAAACAATCTCCTTTTGACCCTTGAAATTCAGAATGCATATGTCTCTCTACAAAACAAACATTCAATTCTTGTTCTTCTTCTTCTTCATCTTCACACATCTCCTCAGGTTCCCAGCCCACTTGTTCTTGCACCAGTTCTGGTAAAAGCCATCGTTTTCTTTTTCCAAGAGAAAATTCGACACTGTTTCCAAACTGGTGAGGACGTGGTGTAGAACTCAAAGGGAATCCATCTATCAAGCCATATCGATCCTCGAGAACTGATTCTTTTTCCCTGTTAGAGAATCGTTCAGCATTTTTCTGGTATTTCACGATCACGCTTAGCTTTGCAATTTTTTTCCCAGTGTAAGAACACCTATAACTTCCTACTGAATTCCTTCGAAGTGTTCTTCCACAATGGACTCCTTTCTTGCCTCGTTGATTCCAAACCATCCTTTTTCGATAATTTCTAAACCAGTCCCTGTATTTATCCAGGTAGTAAGGCAAGAGTTGTGCAGCTGACTGATCCACCTTTATAATGTAATATTTCTTCTCTGTTCTGTTTATGTATAAAACTTTTGAAGAAATTACCAGGTCTGGTGCAATACAATCTATTTCGATATAAGAAACATTTTGATTGGATTAAAAACATTTTGACCAATAGGATGTCATGTTAGAATGTTCTAATAATACCAATCTACGTCAGTCACGTCAGCTACGTCAGCAAGGCTTTTCTATTTCATTCTGCTGGTGAAATGTGCTCCCTATCTTTTGAGTTATGCTCCCCTGAATGTAAAGATTTTTTTTTAATCAAAAAATTTCACTTTGGACTTTCTTTTTCCTTGGCGAAAATATCCTCGTTTATCTAAATTTATGCTCGCTGTCTAGAAAAGCCTCTAGATTGTATATTGCATGGTTTTAGAATGAAACCGAAACGTTGTATTCTGGCTGCTACCTAGCGTTTTACGCTGTCCATATGCCCAGCAGCCGGTCGCGGTCTCAAATACACTAAATGCCCGGCAGTCCAAACTTTTTTCCAATATTTTCGCGAAAACGTTATCAAATCGAACCAGACTGTTCTATCTTTGTTTAGAAATGTCAAGCGCTTCTAGGTTGCTGGATGGATTGGGTTTGTGGCTTTTTGATTTTTCTCGGCATAGTATACAAACGTTACCGGCAGTCTTGCTGTAATGATTTTTAAGTGCCACGACTTTAGTTGTTTGTATAGTATACCGAGAAAAATCAAAAAGCCACAGCGTTAATCTTATAATTTATAATTATTTAGCAGTTATTCGCCGAAGGCGAAGTGATTATCGATGAATATTTACCGAGCGGCGAGTCTTCGAGCTGCGAGGTAAATATTCATCGATAATCACTTCGCCTGAGGTGAATAATTGTTTTAGTATAAATAAAAAGGTGATTATTTCAAAAAGAAATTTCCTCTTCGCTTACTGTGACAAAACGACTGCTGACAGCCATTTTGTCCGAAAAGGTGATTATCGGCTGATAATCCGAGATAGAAAACCAATCAGAGCGCGCGATTTTGTATAATCACCTTTGTATTTATACTAAAAATCAATATCACAGTCTGTTGATTAGATTGCATATCCATGGTGAAATATGAAAAGATAAAAATAGAATTATAAAAATGCGGTAGCCAAAAATGAACTTAGTTTAGTAGCTATTATTTTAAGGTTCTTAATTTTGCAAAGGCCCTTCTCCAGAGGAGCTACGGGAATGTTTACAAGCTAGTCTCAACACACGACACTAAGAATTTGCGATCTCTTCTCGAGACTTTTCAATATTACATTCTCCATTTGGGATAATTCAAGAATTACAAATTTACAATTATATTCATCACAAGGTGAAACTGGAGTACTGTAGTTTCTCCTGCTGAACAATTTCACTTTTGTTGCAATGGGCTTTAATCACACGTTCTGAAATGCCTCAAAGCGAGGGCAAGGGACCCAAAGGATTTAAAACCCATTGTCGCAACCGATATAGCCATCGTGTGATAAAAGCCCATGAAATGTTGGCTTTGAACTGAAAATTGTACAAATTACTTTGTATAGTTTGCGGACTAAAATGTTATTTACATACTATGAACATGTGTAAAATGAAAACAAAAATCAATTTGTGTAAATTTCGTGTTCAGTCCTTGGAAGTCCAATCTTTGTGTCGATTACTATATCTTAAGAGATTTTCATGTCTAGGGGGAAACTTTAAACCCCTTTAGAGATTCTAAGACTAAAATTTTCCAATGTCAGTGGACTTTTCCATTTCAGACTGCGTGTGTGGCAATTCTTCAGAACAATATTTGTTAAGTGCTAAGTCTCCAATGAATGGTAAGCTTGGCGTCAGTAGTCTACTGCTCTCCAAATCAAAAGTAAAGTTCATGTCTGTGACCCAGCAATTTTCTGCGGCTTCTGATGGACTTTGGTCCTCTGCTGATTCCTTTTGAGGATCGCCTTTCTCAGATGAAAGAAGTGCCATACGATGACGCAGGACCTTTACTTCGTTCATCAGGATCATTTGCTGTAGGTGTAGCGCGGAGTTTTCGCCCATTCCAATACTAACGTGAACAGTGGGTAACCATCGTAGATAGCATCCCGACCAAAACTTCATCGCAGGAGCAGTACAGTTAACCCTTTCATAAAGCTCTTTATTCTCCGTCCCTTTATTTTGTTCAATCATTGATTTACAACCTCTGAACTCATACAGTGGGTTTAGAAATGCTGAGGTTATCTTGGGGTTTGCAAGCTGGTCTGCTAAGAAGTCCCACAGCGAGGCCAAGGGGGCACCATCGAGTTCCGCCTTCGATAGTGTATAGCGTTGCTCTTCACAATCAAAAAGAAAGGTATCAAACATACACGCATGCATGCTGTCGAACAGACCAAGCAAGTACGTCTCAGAAAACTCAAATTCTGAGGGAAACTGGATCATAAGCTGGTAGACACAGTCAAGGAAATGAAGGAAGACGGGCGACTCCTGGCTGTCCTCTTTTTCATTTTCCTGAGCGGGTTGTCTTTTAATATGTCCACATCGTATGTTAAAAGGATGTCCTCCAAGTACCCACATTTTTTGTAGTAGTGTTTGGAATCCTCTGATGGTACGATAGTAGTTATCTAGTATTAACTGTGCGAGAGAAGCTACGACTAGAACCATATCTCTTCCATTGATCTCCTTGACGATGACTGGACGACCATCTTTACACACAGCTTGTGCAACTTCGACGGCGGATACTATAGATGCCCGGATGTAAGAAAGCCACCTTGAAAAAAGAAAACACATCAGAACTATAGGATATAGATCATTCAAGGAAACAAAACAGAACAAACAAACAAAAAAGACCACCAAACAAAAAAATAACAACAACAAAACAAGAAAACACCAGTGTGTACACGTTTACATGAAAAGCGATTCAGAGTCAAAATTGGGTTAAGATGAAACAATCAAATGTGTAAAAGCAAGAGAGCATAAATAGAGGGAAACTTTTTAATTCCACGCGCGCCATGTAAATTCCCGGTTGGGCTATTTTTAGCATCGTTTGGTTTTTAATTTAATGGCGTGGACGTGTGCACGAACAGTAAAAAAAAAAAAACTTTTCGTTCCCCCAAAAATCTTTACATGCTTTCGCTACTTCCAGGTTTGGATGAAGCACACAATTTTTGACGCACAGGAGTAGGGTATGGCGAAAATTGTTTGTACGCGGATGCTAAAAATAGCCCAACCGGGAAGAAGTTTATTAGAAGTTTCTCTCTGATCACTAGTCGTTTGTCGACCAATCACAGGTACGCAAAACTCTATATTCAAGATTAAGATTATAATAAAGTGTAATAAAGCATTTCTTACTTTGTAGCTTCAAGACTAGAAAGCCAGTTGTTATCAATCGTCCAGAATGACTTGGTTGTTTCCAACACACAAAGCTCTCTGACTTTGAGAAAGCTCAATGCAAGGTTTGGAATCGTAGGGCATATCTTAGCGACATCAACGACCAAGACTTCCTTGTGTTCGGGGTTACAGGGCAGAGTAGATAACGCCCGAAACAATGATGTTTCTTCTTTTTCCAAGAATATGCTTTCAGGTCTAAAAGGAATAACATCAATGTTAGTTGTTAAATGTAACAATATTTTGACTGGAAAGTAATGCGAGATTTCACTAATATCTTACAACATGGGTACAGTCTAAGGTTGTGGGATCTTAATTACTGCGATTCTCAATATTCTGCGAACTCGGTGAGTTTTCTGTTGGAATTTGGTTTTTCACTGCCGCCAGTCAAAAATATAAAAGGTACCAACTGATTAGTTTTGATTGACGGCAGCGAAAAACCAATTTCACAACAAGCCGTTGAAATGTCTGAGTTCGCAGCATATTGAGAATCGCAGTAATTTAGCATGCATTTTTGAATATTGAAACTGCACAATTTGAGAAAGACAAAAAAAAAGTACACTGTATAGATCCCTTGCAGCACGTCGTAATGCAGCTCAATCTGGAGGACTAAACAATAGGTTCCAATTCTCAGGAGATTGAAATTCTTTTGTTTTGTTCTCAAAAGTGAGCTGCTTTGATGTCATATGCAAGGGGTCTATAGTCCTTTCTTAATAAATATAGTATAATAATAATAATAATAATAATAATAATAATAATAATAATAATAATAACAACAACAACAATATATATGTAGTGCATTGACTCACTTCCATACAGCTATGACCATATTTAATGTATCCACATACTTCCATGCAAAGGCTTTATGATATAAAGCTGACTGGTTTTACCAAATAAGGCATGAAAAGCTCATTTGGCATCAATAAGAATGAAAGTATGTGAATATATTACAGCTAATTCACATCACACTTGACCATTAAATCCGAGAATTCAAATGTAGTTTTCAAGTTTTCATATTAACATTTCAAATCTCTGATCAACGGCTCTGATATTCTTAAAAAAATCCAGTTAAAAATTAGGTTTTGGACCCGCTTTCATGAATGATTGTGAAATAATTGGAATTTCAAATGAAGCTGCCAAAAATCCAATCAAAACATTTGGGTCACAGGTCACGCGTGACTTAAATCAGCTGTAAATGTGGTCAGAGCTGCATGAAAGTAAGGCTAACCACTTCATGAATAAATATTAAGAAAGGACTATTTATAACATGAAAAGCACTCTTATAAGTAAAAGTTCTGAACCCACCTGCCTGATGCACTATACAGTATGGGCACACGAGATGAAGGGTGACTCCAGCACCAAACAGGAAAGCGAGACTCTATATAATGTAATGACATTCGATTGATATCAGAGTCTGTCAGTGAAGCTAAACAGACAAAATATTGTGACTGATTTGGACACGTTTTAAAATTCTCATTAACATTGGCAACTCTCCAAGTGTCATCCACATTCAACCGCGTCAATTCACTTAACCAATCAGGTAATGTCCTGAAAGTTAGTATGGTATTTACTGAATGATTGTTATCCAGTTGCCCCTTTGAGATAGCTGCACCATAATTTACAGCAAACAGCAATGACATTGATGAAGGATATGCATAATGGGTCAACGCATTGGCAATAACTTTTTGTTCTTGTTTACTGGTGAACTTCAATCCAAATTCAATCACTCTAAAGTCTTTGCAATGAATTTGAATTAGCTGTATCTTGGAAGGAACTTTCTTGTTTGGAAGAAGCTTTTTGAACTTGGTGCCGGAGGTCCGATAGTAAAAATCTTGTATGCAGGTTTGGGGAATGTGGAGTTCTTGCTGGATCTCTGCATTTATTCCACCTTGCGTCAGATCTGGATTTGACTGGAAAACTGAACTCAGTGGTGTTTCAGATGAAGAATTTATGGTCAGAAATGACACTCGGAAATTTGTGACATAAAGAATCCCAGAAATTCCTGACTTGCTTTCTGTCATTGCGCTGAATCTTAGCACTTTTCTGGCACGGGCAACCATGATTTCTCCTGGTAGAAAGTTGGGTTCAGGAAGTTTTTCCTCTCCAAGTTCACTTAAGGGTAAGGTATCGGCCATCTGTTTGATAGAACAGGTAAAGCAGAAACATCAAGAAAAAGTAAAAACATTAATTTTTATTTACTGTATATACCATGACATCATCAAACATTAAAAATCTGACATTAACCATTAAATAAATAGACTCCTTACATTTTTACAGTGCATACACACTACACGATTTTTCATGTAAAGTGCATCTGATGTCGCAAAAAATTAGAGATTATACCATGTGACCATTTGTGTGATGTTGCATGTGACATTGCTAAGAAGAAACAAGTTTTACTATGAGACAAGTCTCACCATAAGTGAGCAATGATGCACAGGGTCACACAGTATCATCTAGTTGTCGAGATGCCAGATAATGCAATGTTCCATGAAAATTTGCATTATGCAGGGTTTGCACAGGACCCCCTGTGAGAATTTCTAAAACTTTTCCAAAACTTTCCAAAGTCCTTTGACTCAAATTTCCAAAACCTCACATAAAATAAAGCCAAATTCATGGATCTGAAACATTTAACTTACATTTAAAATAAAATCAATGCTTTGCAAGGTGTAAGCCAGACAAGCCAGACAAAAAATCCATAACTTTTTCATAGCCTAACTAGTGGACCAAAAATCAGTTTTCCAAAACTTTCAAGGTCCTGGAAAAATCCATTTATCACTTTCCAAAACTTTTCAAGACTTTCCAAACCTGTACGAACCCTGATCATGTTAACTTTTTTCTCAATTATTTTTCCTCTGGATTATGAGAGCAAAAATACAATACAATATACTTTATTTAAAGGAGGGTAACGTATTAACCCTGTGGAGTTATCTAACTAATGGTCCTAAAATGAATCTAAAAATGAATCTAAGGTGTGTAAAACTCCATTGCTATGTGTTAAGCATGACCTGGGGTACAACTTTTTTGAGCACATGCCATTTAAAAGCATATGGCTATATATGAGTTAGAGAAAAACACAGCTGTATTTTAAAGAAAACTCACCCTATAGGCTGATTTACACGGTACAACTTTTGCTTACAACTGTCGCATGCAATCTGCTTACACCACGCTTACAACACGAATTGTGTCGTGTTTTAAAACCTTACGACAATTGTAGCCTTCTTTGCCAAGCGCTACCAAGATACGATCAAGAGCTGTTGCTCTTTGGTCCCTTTTGAAATAATCCTGGTGCTTGCAGTTATACAAGACCTCTTCCTCACTCCATAAACTTATAAGTTGTTCAGTTTCTAAGTCCCTAAACTCAATCTTTACTTTCTTTTTCTTTGAGAAGACACACACGCTTCAGTGTTGTTTATGTCCGCCATTTTGTGACAAAGCGCTACTACCCCTCCCCTCGACAGAAAATTGTTAAATAATTCGTCACTTTTCATTGTTTTCGGCTACAATTGTCGTAAGGTTTTAAAACATGTTTTAAATCCTACAACTATTTTCTTGTCGCACACAACAGACTTGAGTGAGTTGTAGAGTAAATTTACATGGCACAACTCGTGTCATGAGCATGACTCGAGCAGGTTGCATGCGATGGTTGTAGGCAGAAGTTATACCATCTAAATCGGCCTTATGGCAAACTCATGGATAGCATTAAGATTTTATGAAACAATAATTACTAACTAGTAGAAGTAACATAAAGTACTGGTAATCTGTTTAACAGTCATTGGGCTTTTTTTTGTATGTTACTGAAGAGTGTTTTTCTATACATCTTTTGGACTACGAGTCTTCAAACTGAATATAAATTTCAGTTTCATGATACGGACTACTGTACATTATAAGCAATAGTGCTTACTTTGAAGATTTGACTCACTGACTAAACAGCTCAATAAATCTCCAAATCGGCTGGGATTTATATGTAGCAGACAGCAAGATAAAGAAGGTCAACTTGGTATAACATGTAGCAGCATCTATTTTAGTATTTTCAAAAATAATCCATATTTAGAAACTCTATGTAAACCTTTATAGAAAAACAGCTTGGGCTACCTGTGGATTTGCTAACATCTTACTGAGTGAGTGAATGAGAGACACAAAATAAGCAGTGAACTTCTAATACACCCATTTTATAATAACTACGTACTAAGAGGGTTTTCATTTATTAGCGTATGGGGGTCAGCAAAATCACTTGTTGTCTTTTCCTAATATTACCCAACCCCCCTTCCTGGTTGCCAAAAAATATCATAACCCCCTATATTTCGTTGAGTTTATCACTAAACCCCTTTAGTATAAATACAAAGGTGATTATACAAAATCGTGCGCTCTGATTGGTTTTCTATCTCGGATTATCAGCCGATAATCACCTTTTCGGACAAAATGGCTGTCCTGCTTTTAAAAAATAAAATATTTTCACTTTCAATGTTGTTTCCTTCTTTCTTTTTTGAAATAATCACCTTTTTATTTATACTAAAACAATTATTCACCTCAGGCTCAGTGATTATCAATGAATATTTACCTCGCAGCTCGAAGACTCGCCGTTCGGTAAATATTCATCGATAATCACTTCGCCTTTGGCGAATAATTGCTAAATAAAGCAATTAGTAACAACCCCCCTTATGTAGCTTTCAAAAATAATGCCCAATTTTGCTGACCCCCTTCCCATAGACTAATAAATGAAAGCCCCCTAAGTACCATCTATTAGAAACATTTTTTTTTTTGCATGCCTTTAATTTGTTGTCCTATGTAATTTGAATAAAGCTGCTGTTGCTTTGTGTTGAAAACATATTTCTACATCCTTTTTACACTAAATAACAGAGCCATGCCTGCTCCTAAGTACAGTAGAGAGTATTATATTGGGATCACAACACACTCAAAAGGACCCCTATTTATAAAGCCACATATCAATAAGGGTCTCTCTGAGCCATGTGAAGCAAAACAAAGCAGCATGTACCAGTAAACCTTTCCATGGATGACTTTTATTTTTCTTTATTTCCAGTAAAAAGTGTTGTTTATTGAGCTGGAAATCTAGAACTAGGAAATATTGAGCTACGAACAAAATGTTCACTGGTTGGCTAATTTGTTTGGGCTGAGAGAGGCAAAATCACCTGGATATGTGTTTGATGTAGATCACAGCTATCAAAAGAACACTTATTCCAAAGGAAAATTTCAGTTGGTTCCAGTAAATTTAACCATTCCATGCTTCACATCTGTCTGTCAATCGATGCAAATTTTAAGGAGGAAGTAAACATGAAAGCATTGGCACCGAAAAAGCCAATATATTCAACCAAGAAAAAGCATGTTCCTTACCGTAGTTAACGTTGTGGTCATTACATAGGACTGTGAATCGAATTCTATTTGAATTGAAATATATTATTACAATATCAAGACACATGTTAATCATTGTCCTTTTGAAGTGCATGAATGATAGTGGCCAATGTCTTACTAAATTTTCAAATCCTCCCTTTTTTCAAGGACAAGTTTTTCATGGTTTTTGTGTAAGTTTTTAATTATGCATGTGAGCGGTTCAAATTAACTGAATGAGTCCATATTTGATTATATACATAAACAAGAATTCGAAAGATGAGCAATAAATTGCCTTAATCTGCGAAATAGATGTTTCGAACCAAAACTACTTGGTTTTTATATAAACACAAACTTGAAAGCTCAGTCACGAGAGGGATTGAAATCATTTACATGTAAGATTATTTGGAGCTACTGCTGGGGCTTGCTGCTAATATTCCAGTATAAAGGACAACACCCTTCGCAAAAAAGGCTTTGTAATCCTTACAGTTATGAACTTGGTTTTTAAACATTCAATAAATCTTATCATTTATAAATTAGTGTTATAAGTAGATGTAAGAACTAGACAGTAGAAATTATCTCGAGCCTATGGTAAACTGCACGTTGGGGATTTATCCGGTTCGAAGCTTACTGCACTTCATGCTCACGAGTATCAAAATCAAAAATGACTGAACGAATACTGGCCTTAACACGTCTTTAAGCTATAAGAAATATCAAATGGAAGGACATATAAGTTTAAGCTTAACTAAAACTTTTCATTAGTAAATTCACTAGCTCTGCTGGAAAGAGGTTGTTCCATTGATCATCGGGTTGACGAGGGTTGACAGCGTTGAAGTTGTACAGACGTAAGTCTTGCTTTCACTCAACTCACAGGAATTCCTGAGATCGTATCTGGACCATCTACGCACTACCCATGCATTCAAATATCCAACAAAATCCAATAATAAACAGGTAAAACTGTATTTCTTACCTTAGGTCTACTTTAGAAGAAAAACGTAACACTTCTTGGCAGTCAACGATCACCACAAGGTAAATGAAGAACAAGGACTCAATAAACAACCATGATGGTGGCCATTCTTCCAAAAACACAAGTTTTGACTATATGATAAAATTCTATAAACCTATTTCAGTTAACGCCTAGTGAAATTATTGGAAAAACAGCACATTTTTTAGATATATTTGCCACCTTTTGCGACCAACCATCTCTCATCGTGCACGAACTGGCTACAAGAGGAAACCTAGGTACTAGCTTGCTGAAACAGGATACTAATATATTTTGTAGTAGGGGAGGGGAGGGTTGAAACAAGTTGAAAAAATACATCATTCACAAATAAGCTTATTTTTAACAAAACTAATATATCTAAAATATTTTTACATATAAATATTCGTATAAGCCTTTTAATTCAGTTCAAGGTCTATAATTTGGTAATTTAGATTGTATGAAGGATAAAATGCTTTATATATATTTGTCCCCTCTCCCGAGAGAAGTTGTTTGTTCCCTTCACGTGACTGGTGGTTTGATTGACACTTGATTTGATACTGCCCGAGAACGCTTTGATCTGATCGAAGCAAAGCTCAGAAAGACTTCGGTCGGCCATTGATTCTTTATTTTGGCAGAAATAGGATTTTCAGCATGGTTGTTGGCCCAGAAGATCAGTCTGACGAAGGTAATATCACTTTTGTAGTTTGTTTGTGTTGTAAACTTAGGAGGTGTAAGCTTGCCTATATTCATTGAGCTGGCGTTCCAATTTGGTTGACAAAACAAGCGCTAACTTTAACTTATCTTGTGTAGGTATAATTATCTAGTTTCGGACTAAATGTTTGGTAACTAAGGGAAGAGATTTTATTAATTCCTAATGGATATCTGAAAAACTAGAAAACGGCTTCCAGCAATATGTAGCTCAATACTGCAGCTTACCTGCAGTATATTTTAACAAGTTCTTATGAATACAAGCAAGCTTATTTGCTCCGTTATTTGCATCAGTGTTTAGTAGCGCATACTGAATAGTGTCTAGTAATAATTCCTATTTTATAGCGATTTTGAGTTAGCATATTAATTTTTTGTTTGCGTAGAGAGAGAAGGGAAAAACTAAACCGGAAAAGACCGCCTGCACGGTCAGAATAAGGGATTATTTATCCACCTACTGCGATTTTCGGTTGGGCTTGAAAAGCTTCAAGTAATAAGTTAGTGAATAAAAACTTACCGTTATGACGTCATATAGTCAAGTTTCTATTCTTACATTATTGTTAGACGGCTTTGAAAGAAATGGTGTTTATCAAAAAGGATGACCCTACATGTACGTATACCCAGGGATTTCATTCTGAAAAGATGACAACCAGCAAACTTCAGTGTCTAACTTCCCCATATGAGCCACATACTTTAGCCATTCCACCTCCCAATTGTACCGCCCCTTCATTGATATGGCCGCCTAATTAGTTAAACCATCCATCTACATGAGATTTTAAAGAAATCCCTGCCTTTCATAAAGGTTTTTTAAGGGATTTGATCAAAGAACTCTGATTATGACTTGTGTACACACGTACAAATCAAATTAAAACTAACTCTAATATTATTATAGATGAAAAGTGGTAGTAATCAAATGTCCAGTTATTTTCCTGGACAACTTATTCAGATTGCTTAGGGTCACCAGTTGAACCATTAAAAACTTGAATAATGAGGAAAAGAATATATGACACACCTCCGATCCCTGGTTGATGTTGGCTCGATATAGGCTCAATGTAAGCGCGATGTTGGACTGTGCTTTGAAGCTCGATAATTGTGCATTTTTCATGCACAACCTCACCGTGCGCGAGGCCTAGTTTTAATTTGTTTTGATGTTTGTACATGTATTTTCATGAACATTTAGATATATGTTTCTTGTCCACAGCAGTCAAGACAGTGCTGAAGTCTTTAGATGACCCAGAAACAGCTGGTTTGATTCTAGAAGAGCAAGCGAATGCCTTGAAGAACATATTAGGTGACCCTTCCGTTCTCAAGCTGATCCGTGCACATGACAAGCTAGAGGAGGGACGTAAGCAAGTCGAAAATCAAGATACTAAACAGCTTGTGAAAGAGGTGTTAGAAGAAATAGAGTCAAACGTTGCTACAGATGACGATGCAACAGAATTGTCAGGACTTTTGCAACAGCCACATTTCTTGGTATAGTACAGTATAGCCCACATTTGTGTGCAAGCAAATTGCAAGCTGATTGCACCAAATGCTGGCAATCTGCTCTCAATTTGCTTGCAAATTGTTACATTGTTGTATGAAGTAGCTAAATACAATTTCTTATCAGGGCTTCTGACAGGATGTGCAAATGCAGATCCACATAATCCACCTTGTTCTGCATAATCATGCAAGTCACATTATCCAGCATAATTTGTCCAAAATCTAAAGAAAACTTAACAATCCAGAAGAAACTGTATTATAAATTCCTCGATTGTGATGAAATAAGGGATTGTTTCTAGACAGTTTAGTGAGCAAATTTTGAAGAGAAACAGCATTTCAAAACATGTTTGTGAATAAATCTGTGAAATCAGTCATCAGAGTCATCAAAATTTCAAAGCAGTAATAATGAAAACTACAAGGTTTCTGACATCATCCTACATATTTTTTCTACGTAATTTGCCATTTTCCTCGCATAAAATTACCATTTTTCCTGCATTTTTCTTTACATAATTTGCCATTTTCTCTGCATTATTGAGGGAAAAAATTCCACATAATTTAAACTTTTTTCCACATTCTGTAAAAAGCCCTGTTTTATATTTTCTTTTATATTTTGAAGGCATTGATGGAGTCACATGATGCAGTTGCTTTCAAAACTTATGATTCACCACCTCCTTATCCTGGAATTGAGAACCTTAATGATTTTGGTGGAGGAGAACCAATACGCATGGTTGGGCTTCACAAACAAGCTGATGAACATTTGGTAAGTTGTGTTGCAAGTGGAGTTTTAAACTTAAAAAATCCTAGTTAAATACAATGTACTGTGCACGCAAGACAATGTCTTCCATTTTCTCTGCCAGGCAAAATGGCAGTTCTGATTCCAGTTCCGTTGGTCTTGTTATTCAAGCTAGAAGTTTTAGTGCAATTCTCAATATTCTGCGAACTTCGACATTTGAATGGCTTTTTGTGAAATTATTGTTTTGCTACTATCAAACAAAACTATAATCAGTTTGTACATTTTATATTTTTGACTGGCAGCAGTGAAAAAAAATCCAACTGTTGCAACTGTCAAGTTTGCAGATTATTGAGAATCAACAGTAAAACCATCAATATATAATGATAAGTAGTTATTTTATGCTTTTTGTGAGATTTTATACATTTTGGCAACAAATCTAAGGAAAATTTCATATGTAAACAATGACATAGGCACCCAACTAGGATCATGGGCGGAGCCAGGAATTTGTTGAGAGGGGGGTCCAAACATTGAGAGGGGGGGTCCAAATGTATATGTATACTTCATACAACATTTACTTCAAACCTGTGGCAAAACTAAATTTTAGGATAAAACAAACAATGAAACCTTAGGTATGACATGGGGTCTGGACCACCCTGACCCTCCCCCTGGATCTGCCCTTGTGGATTCTTTCAATGGTTAATTCTTAACAATAAAGGTTGACCTAAAATTCTGTACAATTGAGGGGAATTTGGTGTGATCTTTAATAAATTTATTGTTACCAAAGGGTGATCAGAAGATAATTTTTGTTAACATTATAAAGCCAGTACACTCATTGATAATAAGGAGTCATTAAAACATTTGAACTTGCTTGATATTAAAAATGTTTTAATGGTCTGCATGCACAGGGTGTGACACTGAAAGTTGATGATGGACAACTTGTAATATCGAGGATTATACATGGTGGCATGATTGACAGACAAGGTAACCTATTTGACAGTCATTTTAAATAGTGCATGGTTCAACTTATTGATTTTGTTGTTCTTCTTTCCGCTATATCAAACCACCATTGACTCTATAATCATGATTTTGCTCCTGAAAACAATTAAACAGCTGGACAATAAAAATCTAGATGACGATGAGAATAGGTGTGACTATTAGACGAAATGTGATGCTCACCTTACCATTAGTCTTTATTTCCCCACATATAGTAGAGTTTTGGGTAAAACCTTGTGTTGCACAATCTGTTTAGGGCATATACAATGGATATACCTACCAGCATTTTGACAATACCGACTTGTAGTCTTGGCACAGGAATTTTTTCCTTTGTTTAACCAAATACACAAATGTTGGCCTTTTTAAACTCTTATAGCAGCCACACCCATTATCTGATTAAGTTGGTTTTTATTCAAGCAAATCTTCTAAATAACTTGATCATCTATTCTGGTTATTTCTTGTCATTTCTTGGCATATTTTTCAATCCTCCTTTTCTTTAGACTTATTAATATTTGTGATGGTGTTTTTCCATAATTTTTAAAAAATTTTTAAAATTATTTTCTGATTATTTTACGTGTGCTTTATAAAGGTCTCCTCCATGTTGGAGATATCATAAAGGAGGTCAATGGAAAAGACACTGGTGGAAACGCTGAAGAACTACAGAATTACTTGGTAATTTCTCTTGCTTGTGTTCTCTCATAATACCTGTCTTCATATACATTTACATCAGTCTTGATTTGTAGACAATATTCTAGACAATATATTAGGATTACTCCATTGTTTCCCTGGATTGAGCCACATCTTGGATTGCTTTGTGTGTGATCACTCAACCAGAATATTGAATGTACACTATTTGGGTAATGAATAAATGAACATGCAAATGTGGCGTTACGAAGTCATCTACTATCTGGAATCATCTACGATAACTATATTTCCACAACACACCCTAAGAGGAAAAATACTGTATTTTAGTCTGACGAGTGAACCACTACACCACAAGGACGGACCAGACTGGGTGTGTCATGAATCAAATTTATTATAGATGTTTCCAAGTAGTACTAGTATATGACAATAGTGGTTAGGGATGCTTAATTGCAACCCCTTGATGACCATTATATCATGCTGGAACTGGAAACAGTGAAGTGCATATGGGCACATGTTTCGTATAGACTTGTTGCATAAGGAAAGTTTTTGTGAGCCAGGCCGGTGTTATGTCTGGGGACTACCGGTACACTGAATTTACTGATGTACTAAATTTGTTAATATTTCCCTTATCTTAGAGCAAGTCAACAGGCAAAATAACCCTAAAGGTACTGCCAAGTTACCATGAATCACCAGCACTTTGCCAGGTATGTAGCATCAATTTCAAACCTATTACTAGCTGAGTGTTTCTTAACCCTTTGAAGTCATTTTTTGGTGTTTTTTTCCTGGACCTTATGGAATTGCAAGCTGTAGAAAAAACCCATGTTTGGAGTGTTTGGTAATGGCACTTTCCATTGTTCTATGATGATGAAGGAAGACATTTACCAACAGCATGGTTTAATTCTCAGCACAGAAGTATTTGTTCAAAGAAGGGAACAAATCCTGCTTGTTACCATCAGTATATTGTACTACCTTTCTTATGCCATTTTGTAACAAATGTCAAATCCACAGAAGGCACCGAGGGCAACAAATTTACAAGCATCTTATTTTCTTATCAACCCATATACAAAGACTTCTTGAAGTTCAAATCTACTCAGACTAATAATAAGAAAATTTTAGATAATAACTGCCAATGAGGAGCAAAAATGATCAAAATGGAAATCATATGCAATGCTTTTAACATAGTACTATTATCTGTGCTCCAGGTTTATGTCAGGGCACACTTTTCATATGACCCTACTAAGGATAAGCTGATTCCTTGTGCTGATGCTGGACTGGCATTTGAAAAAGGTGAAGTGCTGCAGATTGTTGACCAAGAAGACCCAAACTGGTGGCAGGTATAGTTCACTTACATACAAAACTGCAGGCATCAATAATGTTTCCTTCTAGCGGTATAATAGAAATAAAATAGGGAATGGGAATTAGCAGTGAATTCCACAGTTAGAGTTGCTCTCCTTCCACTGGATTCCAATTGGAAATTAGAGGTTGATATTATTAGAGGGGAAAAAGCACAGGAGAGAAACAACTAGCAACTCTTCTCAAATGTGACACCAAGGCTGGCACGAATCGAACTTGGCTTACATTGTCGAGAGGCAAGTGTTCTCACCACTATGCCATCCATGGAGGTTGGCATCATGACGATGCAGTAAGGAATAGGGAGTTTCTGTTCATGCACGACACATGTTTGATTTAATGTTTGCTTTCTGTTTTCAGGCAAAACGAGTGGGCACTAGCCAGGAGGCAGGGATCATTCCAAGCCAAATATATGAAGAAAGGTAATACCTTCTGACTCCTTGAAAACACTATTAAACATGGTTAATCAGAACAAATGTATTGGTTTTTAATACTAAATGGTGCCATTAACACTTTAGGAGGAGAGCTGGAGTAAAAAAGCCCAAATCAGGGAGTGGTTTCTGTAAGTATACTGACAAACACACATTAAATTATTAGATTGAATTTCCATGTTCTATTGAATGGTTCAGTTACATGGTCATTGATGTGAAGAACTGATATGAATCACAGTGGCTTGGTGAGGGGGACAGCCCTCCTTCCAAAAAGGTTTGAATCTCGGCTCCAAATTTTCATTCATTCATCCTGGATTTCTGTGAATATGCCGAGAAAAGGGTACATTGCCCCTCTATGATCGAGTTCTTGCTATGCCACTGTCGAATCACCAGCATTACTAGGGTTTGTACAGTACTGGACTGGTGCTTCTAGAAGAATAAGATGACCAGTACTTGCAGTAACCTTTTTTGTACACCCAACAAGATTCATTCATTTTCGTGCATCTTTTGCACCAGTTTCACAATCCTTACTTCTTTCTGTCAACTGTTTGATCCTTTACTGCTCTATTTCAATACTGCAGTGTGTGGTAGCAAGAAGAAACAGAAGATGATGTACACGTCTGCAAAGAACTCAGGTTAGTCGACTCTATATATAATCATTTGAATGTAAAGAAAGGCAAATATTCTGTAATCTTATTATTAGTTCTTTATCAATATAAAAGATTGTTCATTTGCCAAGTGACAAGAAAGATTCCAGGTTTTTTAAATGATTCCAAAAAAAAAACCACACATTTAGTGTATCTAACCAGCCTGGTATCTAACTATTATATATTTTACCTCGACTTGAGATACCTATTTAGTTTTTATCATAAGATCTTGACTTCCTAACAGACCTAACACATGTTTTCTTTTCACAGAATTCGACAAACATGAGCTAACTTTGTATGAAGAGGTAGCAAGGATGCCTCCATTCAATCGCAAAACTCTTATCCTAATTGGTGGGTGAATTTTGTTTTCGTTGGTTTGTTTATTGATCATGTTACAGCGAGGCATTATCTATATCTGTTGACTTTTATTCGTGTGTTTGTTTGGTGGGGGAGGGGTGTTTGGTTTTGGGGGGGGGAGGGGTACATCGGCTGTGCATGATATATTCACTATTCTATACTATGAAGGGGATTAACCTATTTTGAATTGCTTTGGAATAGGTGCGCAAGGTGTTGGTCGTCGAACGTTGAAAAACAAACTTATAATGTCTGATCGAGCAAGATTCGGGACAACTGTTCCTCGTAAGTGTATTATCAATGATACTGGTTTCACTGTGTGCTTTCTAAAGAATAAATTACATGCTATCGAGGCTGAGTTTGAACGACGACAACCGTGAAATGGTCTATTGCTCACCGGTTCTTCTGTGACTGTTTTCTAGATACTAGCCGACCGCCTCGCGAGGGAGAACAGAATGGACAAGGTTATTATTTTGCCAGTCGCGAGGAAATGGAGCGTGACATTCGCGCTGGTAAATACATCGAGTATGGAGAGTACGATGGGAACCTGTATGGAACTAAAATCGACACCATTAGGGAAGTCATGCGATCTGGAAAGATGTGCTTTTTGGATGTCAACCCAACGGTATGTTGTACACATTGTAACTGTTTTTTTTTTTTGTTTTTTGTTACAATTCTTTGCGGGGAAATAAGTAAAGAATTTTCGGTCCTTATATTTAAAAATTATTCCCCTCAGGCTCACCGTGAATATGGTTCCATATGGCGAATATTTACCTCGACTACGACTCGATAATTATCCACAGAATAATCGTTTTTCCTTCGGCGAATAATCGTTAAATATACACCGATTCCGAACATGGCGAACACTCGGGTTTTCTGGATCGAGGAGGCGAAAGCGAGGCTAGTCAGTCGTTCGTGATCTGTGGAAAGCTGGCTTTTCCCTTTCTTAATGGATGTAAACACCATGTAAACACCATGTAAACACCATGTAACACCATGTAAACACCATGTAAACACCAGTAACAAATGCTTATTACTTGATGTTCTTATTGATTATTCCAGGCATTGAAAGTTCTTAAAACACCTGAATTCATGCCATACATCGTATTCCTTGCTGCTCCAAAGTTTGAAACATTAAAAGAAATCAATCAACAAGCCCTTTCAAAAGGCACAACAAACAAGAAGCGATCGGTAAGTTACTTATAGTCCCCTTGCAGCACGTCGGAATGCAGCTCAATTTGGAGGACAAAACAATAGATTCAAATTCTCAAGGGAGCAAAATTCTTTTGTTTTGCCCTCCAAATTGAGCTGCTTTGACGTCACGTGAAAAGGGTCTATATAGACTATTTTCTTTCATTTCGCCCCTGTAAATTGAACATTATATTATTGTCTATTACCCTGTTTCACTATGACGTTAAAGCTTGTTTACTTGGACAAGAATAATTGGAATTCAGGCTAAAGCTCCTTTCCTTCTTGGATATTTGGTGTAATATTCATCTGCTCTCACTTTCCAGTATATCACAAACCAAATTTTATTGTGATTTTATTTGTTTTGCTGCTATTTTGCACGCAGTAACCATGATCCTTAGCGAACGAGAGATTTTTTTTGATGTGACGTCATATTGAAATAGGGCAGTGTGACCCGTGTATTCTCATACACTTGTTGCCATGCATCGTATTCTCTAACACTATTGCCTCTCTTAATGATTTCAGGACGAAGAACTCCGAACTGTTGTATCAGAATCCGAACGCCTCTACAATTCATATTCCCATTACTTTGACTTGAACCTCGTTAATACAGATTTGAATGAAACCTTTCAAAAACTAGATGCTGCAATCGACGCCCTGAGTACCGAACCACAATGGGTTCCTGTCAGTTGGGTCTATTGATAGGAACACTGATACCCATCCAAACACTCAACTGATTTGATAAAGATAAAGTTAACTTTAAATACACTTTTGATATTCTAGTATCATAATATCCAGGTAAGACAACTTTCCCTAATCAAACAGACTTCTTTTGTCCGAAAAGTTCGATGTCTGGCCTGGGCTTTTGGAAAAAGGTAGTGATAAGATAAGTCTTGCGTAACAATATGTTCTAGTTAAAATCTTTGAAAAACTGCTATTGAAAGAGATTACATCTAGTTTTTATGGGTTTCCATCAAGAGTCCCTCATGGTCTCTTGGTTACCATCGATAGCTGAGCAAATGCAACAGGAAAAGTAAGCAACATGAAGGTTTTGAAAAGGTGTGTGATTATTCCGCCCGGGTCCAAAACAAAAAGTATTCTCGTAAACATATTTTGATATGACTTTTTTTGGCAGCTTGTTTTTTCTTCTTCCAAGTAGTAGTTTTTTTTCAGTAAAAGATAAATATATTGTGTTATTAGCGGTATCTGTGATAATAGCTGGACTCAGCCTTATGTGCCTTGGTGCTAAACCTTGAAGTCTATAGTGTATTATGATTTGTAGATTCCATGAATTGATTGTTCTCATGTTGGAGTTGCAAGAATAGATAACTTGACCCTCACCCTTATTAACAAGCAGTTGTGTCGAAATGAACCTTTCATACGAAAAGAAAGCCAACAGTCAACAGCCAACACACACATTCGTCCTAACAAAATATTCGAGTCGATTTTTAAATCGCTTCTTAAGACGCTCATTCTCCAGAGTCACATGAACTGAAATGTTGGCTTCTAAGTAATATCGACGAGTTGTTTCCATTTTGACGCAATGCTTGGTGTGTGAGAGCCGAGAGAGAGAGGGAGAGAGAGGGGGTCACATGTCCTATTAGTGCAAAGTCCATTCGTGGACCCTTGTTCCTTGTATTCAAGTACTACCTTGAGTAGTTTTGAGTTTTTATTTACTGTAATTAGTTTGTTTAATGCATGATATAAATAACAGGTCTTTATAAAGCGTACATTATAGTAGAACATTAATTAAAAGTTTGAAACCTCATTTGTTTTCTCATTCCAAGCACCTCGCGCGTTCTGCATTTTTGTAGTGTTTTTATGGCTTCAGAAGAACCTGACAAACTCTCAAGATCCTCACGAGCAGCCGTCAATAAAACACGAAATTAGCTTTCTGTGGAAGGAAGAAACCCGGAAACCCTGAAAACACCACGGGGGGGGGGGGGGGGGGGGGGTTACTTCGGGTCGTTTTATACGGGGATGCTCCGCCCGGACTCTCGACCCCTTGCCCTTTGATATACAAAATTTCAGCAAAAAAGTACCCCTTTTATACACTTTTTTGCCTGAAAAGGTACCCCTTTCATATACTTTTAAAGAAAATCTACCCCTTTTTACACCAAAATTCACAAATTCCAACCCCTTTTCTATACCTGCGGCCTGAAAAACGTACCCTTTCGGGCGGATCATCCCCGTATAGTCAATTATAGGGAGTACCCCCCCCCCCCCCCGGGACACCACCAAGCAACTATATTCTGAATGTTTAGGCGACACTTTAAGCTTTAAATCTGGCACCCACCCCTAAATCTTTTCAGAATCCCCACCGGTCTGTACCCGTTGAAGTTTGGTGCTACTCGAAAGTGCACGATCTTCGCTGTTTTGGAAGAAGATAGTAGGAAGCAGGCATTACTTGCAAAGCAATGGTCCATTATTTCAGCAACAATATCGGTGATTTGACTCACCTATGGCACGTACATGACAGTACCATACCAACTCATGGGATACTGATCAGTTATACTGAACATATGACCAGGGTGTGCTTCACAAGCAAATTATTATTAAAATACACTACTGAGACAAAACTAACCTTGAAAGAGACTCGCTTTCTTATTGTATTTTCGATTCTTGCACCAGCATGTCTATTCAATTGGAGAAAGAAAAAATATTGACGTCATACGGTTTTCTTCCGGGATATTTCGAAAAATTGTAGTCCAAAGAATCATAAGAAAATATTGAGATGATCCTTTAGAAATCACTAAATATTTTTCTTTTCTTTGCCAACGTTTCTTCACCGGTTGGTAAACAATAAAAGCCGGCGAGATCTGCATATCCCTACAAGGGAGGATCCAGGATTTTACAAAGGGGGGTGGCTAACTCTAAAAAAATATTAAAAGGATAGGTCTAGGGTTGCGGACAACTCTTTAGGTCCAGGCAATGCAAAATATATATCATACATTTCTTATTTGTAAAAATAACTCGATATCCTTGACACCTCTAGTATATTACGGACTTTCCCCCAGCCCTTGAATGTCTGTAAGATAGAGGTTCCACTGTACGTGCACCTATTTTTCCCGCTGTTTTAAGCCCTGCAAAGAGAGGGGTGGCTAGCCACCCAATCCACCCCCTGGATCCGCCCCTGCCCTACTGGTTTGAGCGGCTTCCACAGTTGAGACACCCAAAGAAATTAACCATCTTTACATACAATTTTACCTGGAGTTTATCGTATAAACTATTAACGGTATGCCTGTCCTCCAAATTGAGGATCTATGACGTCACGTGACAGGGTCTGTTAGAGGTATTAGGACTATCCATGGTTAGAAATATTTGAAGCATATTTTCTTTTAGTTAAATACCAAAACATCTAAGGGTAAGGTAAGCAGTTAAATCAATTACCTTGAGTGGGTCCCCGGGGAGGTGGGGTACTACGTGTGTCTCAGTGAGAAGGATGTGCAGCTGGGATCCCAAAGCCGAAAATCCTGCTCACACATTTGTAAATTTTTAACCATATCTAAGACCTAAGAGATTTAGCGGCGTTTTTGGTGGAGTTTCGCGCTAAAACTGGTTCGGCGTCGGAAAAACTCAGTTTCGACAAAACGTCAAAATTCAGTGAACACCCTATCTTAGGCTTGAAAACGCTAGATAGCGCTTACCTATGTAAAAACGATATGGCCTTGTCCCGTAACGTATAGCCTATATATGGAAGTACCCCCTCCCCTCCCCTCCCCTCCCCGGGGCTACTTATTTAAATAGCAATTCGTCTATGGCCGTGTTTATACTCGGACAAAATACTGAGGTATAAGGGTTACCATACCTTGGTTAACATTTATAGTGTGTAAACGTCGGCAAAACCATTAGTAAAATACCATTCAAGATAATAGAAAGTTTACCACGATTTACTCTTCTATCAGGCATGGTTAAGAACAGTAACCGACGGTGCGATGATTATTTATGCGTATCTTGCACTTCTTTTCGTGGAATGCAAGTGGTTTTATTTGCATTACAATGATGCATGGTAACGCTCTCTGAACATGAAAATTAAACTCAGCGCCGTCTCTACTTCATGCCGGTATCTTTGAATTCCCAAAATTGTTTTCTGATTAGGCAACTACGGTCATTCTAACAACGAGCGGTTCGGAAAACGGTCAAAAATTAGTGTCTGAACTTTTGAAATGAGAATTACAATCCCACCCACCCCTCCCCCAATTATAACCGTAAATCAAAATACTCTTTTTATGAGCATGTCCCTTACGTCTAATTTTCGTCAGATTTCTTTTACTTTCGAGCCGTTATTAATAGTAAATCTTATTACCCTTCATCGCAAACTTTGGTCATAACTTTTCTAAACCAATACTGAAACTTGTTCTCAGTAAAATGTTAGTTTGTAAACGCGACTTGAAGCTTCGCAGGTCGCACTTCAACGATATATCGGTTTTTTTCAGGGGGGTGGGGAGGGGTATTACGCTTGATTTTCAATGAACATCTACGTTAAACATTTTCGAGAGCAAACTTAAAACTTTGACAAAAGATCATTCCCTGAAGATGGTTAAATAAAACAGAAAACGTTTGGATGAATGTTTTACATTAATAATATGGAGATGGTTGTTTTTTACCTTTTTTTCACAAAATTAAAAAAAAAATGTCAGCGGTTTTTGTGCGTGCGCATGCTGGTTGAGCTTAAAGCGTTATTTCATTTTCCAAAGGGGACTTTCTCCATTCGCACATGGAAACTAGTTTGTTTTTATATCAGTAACGAATTTTAACTGCGATTGGTTAGAAAGTTTAATGCTGCTCAGCTGGTAAGCTGAAGGGTTCTTTCCGAATTTCATTCTCCAAAAGGAAGGAAAGGGTTGGGTTAGGTATGTGATGAGAAATAAATGCGGTAGTTTCTTAATTTTACTTGAGATTCAATTGAAATTTTTTCTTTCTGACTCCGATGAATTTTTCGGCTTTACCTCCCTCCTCTCAAACCGGTTCAGTTAGAGCTGTGCTCCGAGGTCATACATGGACTGTATAGCGACTGCCAAAAGCGCCTTCACGATGCTTTCAGTTCGACCCCGTTGAGCTGCGCCATGCTGTCGTAGTGATGAGTGATTAGCGAAAACGTCAGTTTTTCCCCTTGCTATCAGCGGAACACTACACTTTAATCCCTCCCTCTCCATCGGACTACGAGAGCCAAGTCGAAACAAGTGAAAGATAACAGGAATCGAACTACGAGCCTCTTGTTTTGAGGGAAACGCGATTTAACTGCAAATCTCTTAAATGTTTTCTTTCTGCGACAAGTCTCTTTTTACTTCATTTTCAAACCCCTTTTTTCATCTTCACAGCTTACTTGGCAGTCATGATGCAGGCAAAATGTCCGTTTCCACCCTCGCTTGTAGATATTGCGTTATTGTCATCAATGCTTCGAATAACCTAGACTACTAGGGTTCGTTTCGAATTTTTTATTCTCCAAAGGGAAGGGTTAAGTAAGTAGTGAGAATTTAGTGGGGTAGTTTTTTTAATTTACTTGAAATTCAAATGCTATCAGCGGAAGCCGATGGCGCTACACTTTACCCCCTCCCTCTCCATCAGCTAGTGCTCCATTTTATAAGGTCATTTGGCGGATTGGAGAGATTCAAATAGAAACAAGACAACAGGAATCGAACTACGAGCCTCTTGCTTTGATAACAGCTGCCATAGGAAACGCGATTTAATTTCGAATTTTTTTAATGTTTTCTTCCTGCGACACAGGTCTCACTTTTTTTTCAGTTTCAAATTTATTTTTCATCTTCACAGCTTATTTGTCAGCCAATGATACGGGCAAAATATCGGTCCGCTTACGTTATGGTCACCAATGCTTCGAATAATCGAACGCCGCGATTCCTTGACTGACTTGTCACCGGTCTTTTCTTCTCGTTTTAATTGTATGAAGTCGGAATCGAAGAATTGTTTTTGTTTTTACCTTTTTTTGTTTTTTTTTTGTTTGTTTGACAATAACTATACAACTAACGTTACTCACTTACCTCGAAAGGAAAGAACAACCAATGCTGTTTCTATTCTAGTGTAGATTCTTGATGTCACCTCTGATTATGCACAAGTGCATCATATTCATGCCGGCCAGACAGTTCTGTCATTAGTAGGTAGGTGTGTTCGGGTAATGGGAATTCTTTCTTTTATTCAGTTTCAAATATTTTGTTTGGTATTTTTTTGTTGAACAAAACCCGATTAACTTTTTACAAGAATAAAAGAAGCGATGATGTTATAAGTTATTTTACTTTTCTGAATTACATTCACATCGCTAATCTACGTCTTTTCTTTTACATTGGCTGCCAACAGATTACTGTCAACAACTGAACACTGTCTTGATCGAAGGGAGGTGATACAACACCACTAGCAGTAGCTTATCATCGAATGCAAAATGCTTGTCAGATATATTCTCAGTGAGCAAAAAAAAGCTGGCATTTTTTCGTCAATTACAACTTGTTTGAGTGTTGCTTATTGCGAGTGCCAATATATGTTATCTTGTTTCTAACATGTAATGTGCCAGCAATAGCTTCAATGAGTAGATCCCATTACTATACATGCAGTAAAACGTCAAATTCCTAGAATGGTACTTCGAATTACAGTCATATTATATATATCATTATTTGCATTTTTACAATCACATTAAAATGAAAACAAGTAGATGTTTCCTTTAGTAACTAAAGTACTAAAACACTAAGAGAATTGTCAGCGAGAGCATTAGAAAATGAAAACTGTATGCTGCCTCCAGGACTTGACAGCTTCAGTTTATCTAAAAAATAAAAATTGAGCGTTACTCCATGAGTAGTTATTGATTGCCATCATCAAATTCGTGGCCATATACGTCTCATCTAACTACCTTTTACAAATGGTACCGGCTTCAGCCATTTACGATGAGGTAAAATATTAATATACATATCTTCTTACCTTGCGTGGAGTTAACTAGTCTAAGATTGTTAATGTTCAGGAATTTTAGCATTTGGGTCTGTTAGAAGACTCCAGTCTGTTCCAATACAAAACCCGATTCTCCTTCGGTGTTCCATGTGTTTTCGTTCTTCTAAATCGGCCCAGCGAACCTTTGAAAGTAAATTAGTACAAAATTACTTCTGTCCCAGAGAAGCACAATCTGCACCCACCACACCCTAACACAGGGGTCATATTTTAGACTGAATTGAAGGATTTGTACGAAAGGCGATGGTAAACTTACTAAATTTTGTGGTTCTGCGACCGCTGACGTTTCCTTAGTGTTAAATAATTCGATGGACCACCAGCCGAAATTTTTTGATTTTCAATCCCTATTTCAATTTCCCTTTTTTTTTCGATTTTCTCTTCCGAAGTTTTTTAGGTCCACTAAAACCTCCAGCCAACTCGATAAATCTTGGTCAGTTAGTAGCATGAGTATCTTCCCTTTCCTCTCCCCAGGTCCCCCGCTTCGAAGGCCTGGTACTCAGGCTAGGTCAGTTATGAAATACGAACCCTTTTCTTTCCAATCCGCATATCTTCTTCCTTTTCATCGTAAGGATCCTCGTCATCACTTAGTGTAAGAGGAGGCGAGGCTTCTCTTTTTCTTTTTAGAGGACGTATACCATCGAGTTTGTCTAGATAGAGAAAAGAGCAGAGTTCTGACCCGAACATAGTGTTTATTCGATACCTAGGTCACGTTCCCAAAAACTGAGGTAAGAATGAATTAAAAAAGGGGGACATTATGGAGATGGTTGTTCAAAAAAAAACAAAAAAAAAAAAAACAGCTGTTTTTTTCTCAGGCAAAATTCTTCTGTAGGATGGGTTTTCCCTCAGATATTGAATCAAATGTAAAAGCAATAGAGTACTTAGATGGGAGTAAATAACAAGCAATGGCCATTTGTAGTTGCGTGCGTGGTGCTTCGAGTTGGAATTGCTTGGATAGATGACATTGGATAATTTTGTGTTATATTCATTGGTTCTTACTTAGTTGTGCTTCAGCTGAGCTGTCCATGTCATCCCACTTGCTCCTTTGAGGTAACTGGATCCGAGACTGAAATAGCAGTGCATTCATGAAACATTTTTTGCATGGTTTCTAACTGACACACAAACACGCCTGATATATATATATACTGCCATGCATGTGTCAGTTGGTCTATCACAGCAAGCTCACATGCGACTGCACATGTACATCAAGCAGCCTAAATCCAGTCTTATTCTCAACAATAAACGACGAGTGTATCGTAGTAATTACAAAAGTACACGCTTAACTTTCATGTTTAACAAGCAACATATAAACACGTACTGTAAGAATTTCAAAATCAATAACAGACCAGCTGATCTGAAATAGTGACGTAGAAATGACGTCACTGCAAAACTGATACGTCATGAGGCATGCGAAGATTTGACTCATAAACGTTTATATCTGAGATAAATCTAGATTTTCAGGAGTTTTTAATATTTTGTATACATTTACTATGATATTCTTTATTAAATGAAAAAATCAAGATAAAGAAATAACCGTTTCCCGATTCGCTGGGCTACAAAGAATAACACCTCAGTTTTGCAAATTTTCTCAATTCTGATTGGCTAATACTTTTTCTCAGATCAGCTGGCAGTACAGACCCCTTGCACGTGACGTCAAAAAAGCTCAATTTGGAGGACAAAACAAAAGAAATTCCTGAGAAATGGAACCTATTGTTTTTTCCTCTAAATTGAGCTGCATTCCGACGTGCTGCAAGGGGTCTATCTTTTCATTTTTGGCCAAAAATATTTTCTTTTCCAAATCTTGTATACATTCGGTGAGCTTCACTCACCCAATGCCAAATAACTGTCGACAGTTCCAAGTACTACTAAAATGAAGATGATACTTGGAAACTATCTTCATATTATTAGAACAAGTATCTTTGCTTGTTCTAAATCTTATTTTTTCCTTTTTTTTTTTTTTTCCAGTTTTCTTTCCTTATTTCTGTTTTCTTTTGATAAACTTGAAAATCAAAATCGAAGCAGAAATATGAATATAAAATGACAGATAACATTTACGATAAACGACTTTTCAATGTTACGTGTCGCTTGATTTTGACGTGCTACTGTGTTTACTATTTTTGCCTTAGTTTCTTGTCAGTCCAATATCTAGTCGAATCATACCTTTGGAAGAATTGAAGTTGTTTTTCTCTTGTTTGCTGTGGAATAAAGTAAATGTTATATCATCCTCCCCTACCTTAAATCCGTCCTCTTCCTCCTCTTCAGCGTTATCTTCGTTGCTTCCAGACTTGACAAGTTCCTTTGGAAGATCTGACGATGTACTTTCGTCTGCAGTTTCCATTTCAACCTAGAATACGATAGTAAATATTTCAAGATATATAATGGCTCATTTTTTTTGTTGACATAGACATGACATGGTTTTGGCCCTTACGCCTTGCAAGCTTCAACACCCGTGGAATATAGAGGGTGGGGGGAGCAAATGCCTCCAATGACAATGACACATCATTACCATATTGGAAGTATAAACCTTGATATCTCAAAGATGCATCACTCAAACCATATAAAAATATTTCACTATTCAGCTATTCACTATATGTAGAATCAGTATTGAAAGTATTGACTTAGAGTCAATAGGCACTTTAAAATAATGTTATCAAGCCTTGATACAAGTTGATCTGACAGTCGAATACCACGAGCAATCTAAATGCTGAGACTTTGTGTGTTTTTTTTTAATCAGTTTCTTGGTGTTTTGAACCTCTGATGAAAACACAAGAACTCATTTCATTTGCACCAATATATTAAATATCTGCATGAGAGGTTAAACGTTCTTTGAACGAGCATAAAAATTATTTTATTGGCATTTACCTCTGTTATTACTGCATCTTGTAGAAGAGACCGCACATCTAGTCTCAGCATGTGGGTTGGACTTTCTTCCCATTCACTTTGAATCTAAGGAAGGAATCAATAAGTTTGCGACCATACGATATCTGTGACTCATAAAAAAAAACACGTTTCCCCTTTAATTTACATAATAGCCTCCCCCTGGCTTATAAGTGTGCTCCTCCCTCCATGCAGGGCTTTCCTAAATTCCCACAGATTTACCTTGCTTATTTCTTCATAGGTACGATTATGGCTGTTCCTCTTGGCACAAACATGAGAATCAGCTGATAACTCAGAAATATATACCTATAAATGATACAACAACCTTTTAGCTGCTGCAGTATCACAATGCACCAGTATAATAATCATAATAATATGCTCTTTATTTAAAGAGGGTGACACGGAATAGTTAAAAACTAATAGACTAATGGCCCTTTAACGCTCTTCCAAGTAGAATATTAAGACCAGGAACAAAACGTTTGTGCTTTTTAACAACCAACTCAGCAAGGGATGACTTTGAAGGGTAGATACAGTATAACAATAATTCCTAATTCCCAAATCCATCACTCAATTCAGAACACAATAAAACAATGAATTCTAATTGTCATGAGAGTAAAATATTATTGCTTTGTCCTCGGAATTGAAATGCCATGGAAATTCCCTGCTCATTTTTGAAATAATGTGACACCCAACAGCATACCTCAAACCCCTTCTGCTTTGCAAGACTCCAGTACTTTTCAAAATGCTCCACCTTTAAACAATAATAAAACATCAAAATCAGTTGGGTGAGAATAATATGAATGCAATGCTAAATTAATAACTTCAAAATCCTACAAAAATACTACAATTCTTGAAGCACAAAACCTAAATGTACCTTGAAATTAATGGCATCGACCATGACAACAGGGAAAAAACCATCTTCAAGTGTCTTGGAAAAGGATTTAAACATACTGGCTCTGTACGAATCTTCCATTTCAGCTTCATAGAGGTACTCTGTAACCTAAGTATTAAACATAACTATCAAATTATACCCCTTGTAAGGCTAGAATAATCAAGGAGGATGACGGCATTAACAAGTATATCCAACAGGGTGACAGATGTAAGTAATGAAGGAGCATTTCAGCTTACAAAACTACTGTATTTTCATCAAGTAACTATTTTTCCTAACTAATAACAGCACTAGAAAGAGCACCTTCACTTTAGTAACCCTACAAAGATGTCAGGTGTAATATCGACCAAGAAAAAGTTTTTTGAAAATCGACAAATTCACAGATGTTTGTATAGCTGGGGGTATAACGTATACCCCCAACCATACAAACGTCTGTAAATTTCTCGGCCGATATTACACCTGACATAATGAATCTTTGTAGGGTTACTAAAGTGAAGGTGCTCTTTCTAGTGCTGGCATTGGTTTTTCACTCATTTTAATTTAAACTCATTCGAATTTGCAGCCGCCATTTTGGAAAAAGGTCTGTTCAGGATATCATGGGAAAATCCCTAATAAAGATTGATTGAAAGTCTTAATCCTATTCTCACAAAAAAAAAAATAGCAAACATGTATTTATGCAAAGTGGTCCTCAAAGTCGAGGATAAGAAAGCAGTGAATATCAATATCATTACCTTCTTTTTAACTCTTTTTCCAGTATCAGGGTCTTTTTCTTGTTTCTCAACCTCAGTGAGGAAATAATCATCTAAGCTAATGATACGAGGGGCATGTGCTCCATTGGTGGCTTCTTTATCCTATTACAAATATAAGAATACGAGTGGTAAATTAGGGAAATAACTTGTAACTTACTTCTGGTATAGACAGATATTAATGCATTGGAAATCAAGGATTGGAAAAGAAATTGCAGCAAAAATCACCACAAACGTCACCAGTGTAAATGTCCTTTATTTCTCATTTAATTTGGATGGATGGGAAGGGGGGGGGGGGGGGAAGTATTTATTTTATCATCTTGGACCTTCTGTCTTGTTTTTTATCCATCCTATATACTTGCACTACCATAGCAGGCATATAACTAATACCTTGGCTAATGGCCACGATAATTGAATTGAGAATGTCAGCATATCTAATAAATGTTTCCTCTAATAAGCAATTACCTTAACAAGTCTTGCAACATGTGTCTTTCCACTCCCAGGAAGGCCTCTTAGAATAATGACAATCTGGTAAACACAATCAAATGCATTAAGTTTTCTGAGATATGTAGAACTCTCATTAAATAGAATTTATCTCAAGGACATGCATTCAATTTTAAAATACGCATCTGATGCAAACTGCATAATTTTTTGAATACCACAGACTTAATTGCACAGGGTTAGCCTTGTATATGATCAGCTATTCAAATACACCATTAAAAGTCCATGGGATTTCAAAATATTTGGCATTATTCAGCTTGCACATTCTTTAGATTACCTTTGACTTTTGCAAATCATTAGCAACAGCCAACTGTAATGTAAAGAATGTCCAAGTTGAATAATACCAATCCAACAGACCTTTAATGGTGTCTTTGAATAGCTGACTTATAAAAGAGGCTAAGCCTGTGGTCTATGAGTCTGTGGTCTACTGTGTACTAAATAAAGGTTACATAAACATACTTCAAAAACAGCAGTTTACATCGAACATGAAACTGGTGTATTAGTGTGCTTTAACATGGATCCAAACCAAATAATAATATTGTTGTTTATGCTCATAAACATCACATCAAAACTGCAAAGAAACAGTGTACATTTTCTTACTCTATCAGGCCTTGAATCTCTCCCAGGTTTATCTAAAATGGTCTCTACAGGAACAACAACTGCTCTTGGTTTTTCACGTTTAACTGGTTTAACTGGTTCTCTATGGTGATCCTGGTATCTAGCATCATCCTGGCGAACGTCTGGATTTCTTCGCCATCCTGCACGCACCTCATCTCTAAAACCCTGAGCCCTATCATCATCCCGTCTATCCCCATAGCCATCTCTTCTGTCATAGTCTGGTGGATAATCTCTGTACCTTTGTCTATCATACATAGGAGGTCTAGAGGGGTCTACGGGAGGTGACAGGCCTCTTCTATGGCGCCCGTAATCCTCACGGTATCTGTCTGATTGGGGATCAGCAATTGGTTGGTCTCTCCCTAAAAATGATATTATCAATATTCGTTATCAATACTAGGTATTATCCCTCCATAAAACAAGTGTTTTGTCAAATTGAACACAAAAGCCTAGTTTCAAATAATGTTTTGACCAATAGCGATACTTCACGTGTACTAACAACAGCATTGTGATGTTAATATGCCAACCATTTTCACAAATTCTTCAGCAAGTTGCTTTGTTTGACTTACAGTGTAAGCCATTCCATCTCTGGTTGGCATATGAATGACAAAGGCTTATGTCACATGATGTATCGCTATACCAAGAATAGGCAATAATACCAGTACGTCTGTCAATAAACACTAAAATTATAGCACAGTTTGTATTTTCAGGTCAGAGCTCCATTCAGTACTACAAAGAAGTAGCTAGTCCAGTTCTGTCTGATAGTTGAGATTTGTTTGTCAAGTACATAATTCCAAACTTTTAAGTAAATTTATTTATTAAAACCACCAAAACTTACTGTCTCTCCAATCTGTTTCTCTTGAAGGAGGCCAATAATATTCTCTTTCTCTGTCTTCCCACTCTTTCCGTCTGTCATATTCTTCTGGAGGAGGTGATAGTGGTCTCCCATACCTATCTAACTTCTCATAATCACGAGGGATAGGAGGCTCATTTCTAAATTCTCTGTCATAATATGGTCTCTCTCTTGTTTCCCTTGGAGGATACCTTTGCCTATCAAATTCTGGTTCTCTTCTGTATCGTGGTGACAAAGGTGGCCGGCTTGGATCTTCTCTGTAGGGTGGGTAGTCCCAGTCATCTGGTTGTCTCTTCCATCTCTCATCTTCATAACGTCGATACTCTTCATCTCTAGACGGATACTGCCTGTCCCTTTCACTAGCCCAATCAGGTGACCTCTCCCAATTCTCTCTCCAAGGTCTTTCACTCTTTTCCCATTCTTCTCTACTTTGCGGATAAGCTCTTTCTCTATCATTCCAATGTGGTGGGGGGTCTTCTCTTGGAGGAAACGGTCTTTCATCCCTATCTACATAATCCCTGTCCCTGTCATTTCTCCAGCGCTGCCACTCATCATCACGCCACCTATCTGCCTCTTCTCCTCTTCTTTCTTCTGGGTACCTTCCCATTTCATCTCTTTCTTGGTTAGGAGGAGCATAATGTTTACTCTCGACAGGAGTAGAATCCTGTTTCAATTAAACAAAACAAATAATGATTAAGTAAAGGTTGAGAAGATGTCTGTAGGTGTGCAACATAAAAAAAATTAAACTTTTTTATTATTGTCTTGGTTAAAATAAAGATTGTGATTTTTGAATAATTATTTGGAAAAAAAAACAAAAAACAGCAAGCCCTATCAGAGACCCAAAACTGCTGTTAATGAGTGTTTGGAAACCCACCACAGTTATGATACCATTGATTACCCTATGGAAAAAGGTGTGGCCATGGATATAAAAATATTATGTATTCATTGATCATTCATTCTGCTCATTCCCAGTCTTTCACTCATTTTTCATAGTGTATTAACCAGAGGCTCTCTTGCTTCTCAGGTTTTACAAAACTTCTGCAAAAAGCAACTCTAGTCACATATTATACAAAGCCCAGTGGGACTCAAACCTGGGTTGCATTAGAGGTGAGCTTGTGCTCTCACTATTATGCCACCCCTGATTCTTGTTTCCAGCCATGTCACAACAAGAAGCAACCAAGAACAGGAAGTAAAACTAAGGAAATCCAACTGACCTTCAAAATAGATTCCCTTAAAATAGGTTGATGCCTTTCTTCAGGATCTGTTTGTAGAAGCAAATGAAATTTAGCAACATGCTATTATAAAATTCATTATCTATTTTTTATCTATTTACAAGTTCCACTTGTGGAGTATTCAATCATGTACATACATGCATCAAGAGTTCCGTGCTACTGCTCTAAGCGCATGCTCAGGGGGATTTAAAAAAGGAGTAACTTTTGTAAAACATGTTATATTTTAGTTGTATCTTTCTTGTCAAGCACAATTTTCATTAAATATTCAAGATCCCGCACCTTTAAGCAAATTTTGCATCAAATGTACCAAAAAATTGCATATTTTACAAAATGTCATCCCACTTTTTAATTCCCTGAGCATGCGCTTAGAGCAAAAGCGCAGAACTCATGATGTGTGTGTTGTACATGTTTAATCAAGGCTGAAGGAACTATTAGAACTATCCTTGTATTGTTTGAGTTGTGGTTTCTTTAAAATGAAGTCAGTACTTGCAAAGTTCACTATTAATATACTGAAATGATTGGTTAGAATGTAATCCTAAGTATGAATAACACCATAGCAAGGGAACATCAGCAGTATTTTATGGTGTAATGCCCGTTGGCCATGAAGAAATTGAGATAATTTTTACCAGCTGTTGGTTCAACATAATGGCTGCCTTCTCCAATGCCGGGAATCTGTATATCTTTTGTGCCATGGCTTCCAAAGCTGCCCACTAAGTGTTGGAAAAGAAAAAAAATAAGTTAGATATGACCTAATGAATACAGATGTTAACAGATAAGGAAACACAGAATGATACTTATACATTTGTTTCACAATTGACTGTGGTTCTTCCTACGAATGACCCTCAATTATGAGACAAACAGATAAATATAATTTAATTTCCACTTTGAATAATTATATCAAAAAAACAACATAAATTATGATTTAATTCAGAAAATTTAATCATTCCAAAATAGAAATCATCGGCTTGGGGTAATGTTGTCCCATTTCAGACCATGTGTCATTCTCTTGAGAATAAGATTCTTTGTTTCAGTTGTATCCATATTCATGTATCTTCTCATGCGCAACTGTTAAACAATGAAATGATTCTCTGGGGAATGACACATGGTCTGAAATGGGACAACATTACATCCAAGCCGATGAGGTCTATTGCAGTCAGGATTCATGATTCATTGTAATTATTTTAAAGGTTGACTCTGACTTGTAATGTTACATTTTTTGAACAGACACATTAGTCTAAATAAAGACCTTCATCAGTGTAACTGAAGACATTTGCATGTGCAAGTTTTAAGGATCGTATGGCACAATCTGACACATATCTTTTACAGGATCTTATCTTATCTTTTATCTTATCATTCTAGTGTCATTGCATGCAAACGTCTCCAGTTACAAGTCAAAGACAAATTTAAAAATAAAGTAAATCCATAAGTAGAGCACACCTTTCAAATCATTTCCTGGAACTTCATGGGGCAAGTCTGAATGATCGAAGATGCAGTCCTTCGATGTACAACTGAAAGCATGGATTGAGTGAAATACATTAGCTAGAGTAATAGATTCATGCAGTGGTAAAATCATTACAAACATTCATGTCTCTGCTGTGTCAAATAAAATAAATAGATAGAAAATAAAAATACATATGAGAATTAAAAGTGGTATCCACAGAGTGGCTCTGCCTCCACTGCATTCCAATTGGAATCTAGAAGTTGATTTTTGAGGAGGAAGGAAAAACCGGAGAACCTGGAAAAACCCTCAAAGCACAGGAGAGAACCAACAAACAACTCTACTCACATACGACACTGCACCCAGTGGGGTTCGAACTCTGGTCGCCTTGGTGAGAGGCGAGCACTCTCACTGCTATGCCACCCATGCTTCCCATAAATAATTTCTTAGGGATTTGTTTTATGTACCAAGGCTACATTTTTAAGTTTTGGAGGATACCAATAAAGGATACATGTCATGTGTATCAAAATCAAAGAAAATGAAAGCAAATGTTGTTCATACAGGGAATTACAGTCAACTCGCCTACGGACAGACTCGCCTACCCAAACTCGCCTACGCATAAAATAGAGTTGATACGTAGGCGAGTTCGTTGTACTTCAGTGTAACTTACCAAAACTCAAAACTCTCGAAATAAGTATTGGTTCTTATATATCTTTAAAAACTTTATTTTAATCGATGTTTTTTTACAACTCCACTCGGAAAAAAGTTCTCAAGAACGGCTAGAATCGTAGCCATCAACCTTAAGATGGCGTAACCTAAATCCTCTAGTTTTCGTCTTTTTCTTCTTCTGAATTAAACTATCTTGGAATTAGTTTCATCATTTTACAAAATAAAGTGAACTTATGATTCTAGTTTACTAAAAGCACAGTTTCAAGTCAACTAAATGTGTATTTTTTATCAAAATTTCCTAGATGCTTTTTTTACCGCGTCCTTCGTTACGTCTCATTAAATTCGAGACGCTGAACTTTCATCAACTCGCAAAAGCATGAAATCTCTCTTAGAAAACCGTAAAAATGTGTCTTAAGCCTAAATTAAGGTAGTTCATGATTCTTTTATAATCGTTATAAATCTTCCTTGTTATAAAACTTACTCGTTTTTTAGCTAAAGACATACAAACATGACTACCTTTTCATACGCCATAACGGTCACTCCCCCGAAACAACCTTGAAAAAACATATTAAGCCTAACAAGGAATGAGCGGCTGGTTCTTTATCTACTTTAATGGAAAAAAAACCCAGGTTTATAGTTTATTATAGTTTATTTCCTTTATCTTGACTTTATTTAAGCAACCGATTTCAGATGCTGTTAAAATACTATTAAGTCAGCCAGTAACCGGCCCATTGAACGATTGGTCGGCATATCATGAAAAAGCTAAAGCGTCCTTCTTTTACATTGTTCTCAACTTTCCTTTGTAGTCATGTATGGCATCCAATCACATTTGATTAATTGAAATTTTTTGATCCGGCGCAAGGTTATAAATACCGTAGTCTATATTACAACATTACAACTGTTACGACAGAGCATCCGAAACTTTTTCAAAATGACTGATATTTGCATGATTTGTAACTCGCCCGTTAATGATGGACAAGATGCCTGGTTTGTTGGCTGGTTGGATGACAATCGCTGCTGTTGGAAACATAAATCCTGTGTAGAAAACGACTCCGTGTTAGGTTAGTAGCTAAGAATATTGCTGAACTGTTCCGTGGTGTTATGTTATTTTACATTACGTTATATAGTCTCATACGTTATTGTTTTTCTTTCGTAGATTATGAAATGTCAGAACCAGAACCTTGTGTGGATGAGCCTACTAGCGAGAATGACTCATTCTTAGGTTAGTAGACAAACCTTTTCACCTGAACGTTGTGTTTTGTCATGTTAGTTATGATTTTTTTCCCCTAGTCGCTCATCGTTTCTTAATTCACTAACTTTCTTCATTGTATTTCAGACACCACCCCGGATGAAGTAAGAATAGAAGAGATAATTGCTCAAGAGGAAACAAGCATTGCCAGTGGTAAATATATTACTCTTAATTTAGTGTTACTCTTACTTTCATTCTATACTTTGTTACTCCGTCTTACTTTCATTCTATACTTTGTTACTCTGTCTTACTTTCATTCTATACTTTGTTACTCTGTCTTACTTTCATTCTATACTTTGTTACTCCGTCTTACTTTCATTCTATACTTTGTTACTCTGTCTTACTTTCATTCTATACTTTGTTACTCCGTCTTACTTTCATTCTATACTTTGTTACTCTGTCTTACTTTCATTCTATACTTTGTTACTCTGTCTTACTTTCATTCTATACTTTGTTACTCCGTCTTACTTTCATTCTATACTTTGTTACTCTGTCTTACTTTCATTCTATACTTTGTTACTCCGTCTTACTTTCATTCTATACTTTGTTACTCTGTATTACTTTCATTCTATACTCTTCGCTAATTACTTCATGTTATTAATCTGACGGTATTTATTTCTCATCAGCCATCCCAATTCAACTGAATGCTAGCCTTCCAGAAACTTCTATTGATGACCCTACTCCTTGTTTGATCAATGGTAAGTACTTACTAGAATCATAAGTTCACTTTATTTTGTAAAATGATGAAACTAATTCCAAGATAGTTTAATTCAGAAGAAGAAAAAAACGAAAACTAGAGGACTTAGGTTACGCCATCTTAAGGTTGATGGCTACGATTCTAGCCGTTCTTGAGAACTTTTTTCCGAGTGGAGTTGTAAAAAAACATCGATTAAAATAAAGTTTTTAAAGATATATAAGAACCAATACTTATTTCGAGAGTTTTGAGTTTTGGTAAGTTACACTGAAGTACAACGAACTCGTCTACGTATCAACTCTATTTTATGCGTAGGCGAGTTTGGGTAGGCGAGTCTGTCCGTAGGCGAGTTGACTGGATACCCATACAGGTATTATCACCATGCAAATTTTCATTGTTACAGAGAATAAAAAGCACTCCTGTTTCTGCAACAATTCAAAGTCATGAATTCTGCATCTTAAAGTGCTGAAACACTTCTTAACCTTAAGGAATCTAAGGTGCAAGTCAAAAAGAATTTCTAGGTTACCTCTTTCCTGTTGTGCAGGGTGGATGTTTAAATTTACACTTGGCACCATTTCGGCAGTTTGGAAAAAATCGGCATGGTACTGACTTCAGCTTTGAGGTAGGTAGTTGGGGTTTCTGTAAATCATCTATTTATAAGAAAATAATATTTCAAATGGTTAATAATATATTCCTAGCACCATAACCAGCATTTAACCTCCATCCATCACATTCCAAAAAATGTTAATCGGCCTGGTACTGACTTCAGCTTTGAACTAGGTACACAAATTTCTTTATTGCTTACAAGAATGAACTTGGTTCATCGTAAATTTGATTGACTGAAGCCAGAGCACCAGATGTTTGGAGTCGGTAGATCGCAGAATTATGAAAAGTGCTGTAATTATGGAAAGAAAAACTAAAGTACTGGAGAAGATTTATATGTGGTGTGTCCTCTTATTTACTAATTTTCACCAACTTTTGAGGTCATATTATGGTAAAAAAGAGGACATACCCCACTAAACAATCAGAATCTGTTTTTTTACCATTAAAAAAGTCAGATAAAAAATGTTTCAAGCACACACTGGCTCTGTATGAGAGTGTTTCGTCATTCCATTGGTATGTCCTCTTATTTACATGTGACACAGCTCTCAACCAATCAGCGAGTGAGAAATAATCATAAAAAAAGACACTAAAAATTCTAGCTGCAAAGTAGACAAGCAATCATGCAGTACATACAGTATATAATAGTGTGTCAAACAAAACAAAAAGCAGTCTAAGAACTTAATCAGAGTACCTTTCAACTTGCCCTTTGCCAATTGGTCAGTAGCTCCTTCCTGTTTTACATCTTGTGTTGGATGTTCATTGGATGTCTGGGTTATTGATTGTTGGTTGCTGGAAGAACTCTGTGATGCTAGGTTATCAGATGATATGGGTTCATTTTTAATGATACTTGTATCTGGTTTTGGTTCTGTCTTGATTGGTTTTTGAGATACAGGATCAGTTACCTCTGCAAATGAAAGATAATTAATAATGATAAGATATACATAATTATAACTAAATTTTTCTCAGCTCATAAAATGTAACTCGAGGGAAATGGCATATTTTATGAGGTTTGTATGGAAAATATGCTCTGGATGGCAAAGCTTGTTTCCATATAAAGTATTTAATTTTATATTAAATGCCATTTCTCCTATAGTCAATATTATGAGCTCAGACTTTGCCTTCTTACTAATATCGAGGTGCTCTTTTCATTTCTGATGTTCATTTTGACACAGCTGCTCGATTTATGGGGAAGGGTCATGTGACCTGTTGTTGCAATTTAAGGCCTATTTAGGTTTGTGATGTTGTTATCCATTCCAAGTAATTCTGTTAGTGTAACTTACCAGATTTATTTTCCTTGTGCTTCTTTTCCAGCTGTGCAAGTTGCAAAAGCTGGATTGACTGTTTTTGCAAAAGCTCAAGCTCCTGTTTTGGATCCAACCTTTGAACAAGGAGTCCTGAGAAGGCTGAAGAAGCTGTTGGTATTGATGTTGTTTGCTGTGCTTGTGAACTGTAGCAAGGAAAAGAATAAAATATTCAATATCTTCAAGAGAATCTAAAGGACAGAGAGGGACTTGTGAGCTGTCTTTAATTTGGGATATCTTCATTTCTATAATTGAAGTTATTTTTAGATATTACGGCCTTGAAAAATAACAGACAGTCAATGGACAATGCCTGGCCAGAGTTGGAACTTGTCAAGTCAAATCTTTGCCTTGCTGGTCATTTTGACCAGTACAGTATGTTGAGCCAGAAAAAAAAAATCAGTGATCAGTGACTGACTGGTGGCAATGAAGACACATTTAGCAATAACTGGTTCAAGGTTGGAAGGTTAACATGAAGACCCTCTTGTGCCCTTTTCAAGTCCCATTCGCACTTTTCCTATTGGGTATTTTTACTTATCTACTTTTCCTTTAAACTATTTTCATGTATCATATTAACAGCTATTGCCCGATAAAAATTGTAAAATAAAAAATAAATAAATAAAATTATCATCATTTATTATATGAAATAGAATGTGATATTGAGTGACATCAAAATAATAAAATTGATATCCCCACTCCCACCAGTGGCCAGTGGGGATATGATTTATATCAACACTGGTGGTGTCAAATTTCGACTTTTTGCTCAGCAAGTCTCAAATTCTCCATTATTTTTCATTGAAGATTTCATAAACAGAACATTACATGGCCGCTTGAAGATACAAATTTTATCTTCTCGTGCTGATGATATCAAAACTCAAAGATATTTGTATCTCTGTGCGACCATGTAATATCCTATATTTATTACCTTTCTGTTTGTTGTGTCAAAACAGCTGCTGTGTTAGTTGATGTTTGTGGACTGGTGGCTTTAGTATCTTGAAGCCACTTTGGTAATGACTTTGTATCTTTTGCTGTATTTTTTTGCTCTATTTGTTCCTTGGCTGATTCACTCACTTGTTTATTTTGTTGTTTAATGACATTTTCTTGTCGTTTATTTTGTTGTTTGTTGACGTTTTCTTGTAATCCTTGCTGTTCTGGTACCTTGTTGGCATCTTGAAGCCATTTTGGCAATGTTTTTTTACCTTCTTGATTAGGCACTGGCATTTTTGCATTACCTTGTAGCCATTTTGGTGTTGATGCTTGAATCTCAGTAGTTTGGCTTTTTTGTTGTGACTTATTCCCTTCTGCTTGCATCCATTTAGGTAATAATTGTGATTGAATATTGTCTTTCTTAACACCACCTTGTACACTATTCTCTTTTTTAAGTTCAAGTCTTGGTTTTCCAGCACTAGCTTGTGGTGTTTGATTAGATCTAATATTGGTATTTTGATTTAACCATCCCTGTTCCTTGTGCTGTTGATTTTGCTGCCATTGATAGGGACCACCTTGCATATTATTCTCTTTTCTAAGTTCAGGTCTTGGGTTTCCAGCACTAGCGTGTGGTGTTTGATTAGATCTAATGTTGGTATTTTCATATAACCATCCCTGATCCTTGTGCTGTTGATTTTGCTGCCATTGATTTGAACCACCTTGCATATTATTCTCTTTTCTAAGTTCAGGTCTTGGTTTTCCAGTTGTAGCTTGTGGTGTTTGATTAGATCTAATGTTGGTATTTTCATGTAACCATCCCTGATCCTTGTGCTGTTGATTTTGCTGCCATTGATTTGAACCACCTTGCATATTATTCTCTTTTCTAAGTTCAGGTCTTGGTTTTCCAGTTGTAACTTGTGGTGTTTGATTAGATCTAATGTTGGTATTTTCATGTAACCATCCCTGTTCCTTGTGCTGTTGATTGTGCTGCCACTGATTGGGATCTTTTCTTTCTTCGTGTTTTGATGAGACGGCGAAGTTGGGTTTGTTATTTTGATTGTCAATTCTATTTGATTGTTGGCTTTGGTTTGAACAATTACTGAAAGACTGATATTGTGTAGAGGGAAACTGTGGGTTCTGTGTGACTGTCTGCTGACTTGAAACATTAATTGAGGCATTTTGCATTGCTTGGCTATGTGCTTGCTGCTCAGTTTGATTTGGAGTTGCTTGAGGAGTTTGAGATTGGATACCATAATTCATGCCCTGTGTCTGTATCACCTGCTGTTGTTGATGCTGCCATTGTTGTACTTGGTTTTGATATTCTTGAAATAATTTCTGGTCAGGATGATTGGCATGTTGTGCTTGCCATTCATTGTACTGCTGTTGCCATTTTTGATACTGTTCACTATATTTTTGATTGATATTTTCCACCGATAGCTGACCACCACTACTATTAGCTACATTCATAGAAGGAAAATTCATTGGGGGAGGATCGAAACTTGTAGAGCTTGAAGCAGTTACAGATGACTTGCCAACGGCATCGTTAGATTGTAAGTTGGTAGCGGGTTGTTGCTGGAATTGGTAAACACCAGCAAACGGAGTTTGATAGGCTTGGTTCATCTGAGTCTGACCTGCAAATGCTTGGGTAAAAACTTGTGGATTGCCATGACTTTGACCGTACTGCGCTTCAGGTGCAACATTAGTATATAAACCCACCATAGGCTGTTGTGTCAAAGAAGTAGTGAACGTACCGCCATATTGACCCGAAGCGGCTGTAGGTTGGTTTGATTGAGCTTGTATATTATAAGGGTAAGCCGCGACGAATTGGACTTGCTGTTGGCCATATTGCTGTGGATATTGTAAGTGCTGTTGTTGTTGGTACTGAAAGGGATTCATTTTGCTCCCTTTATATGTAAAGTAATCGCTAAAAATGTTTTAATTTCCTAAAGACATACCACCTCGAAGCCATCCTGGATTTTTTAGAACCAATCTTGTACCCAAAATCCTTCAGTGCCTTCCTGCTTGGTCGTCAGCGCGCGCCTGATAAGAAGTACGTAGACCGCTGACCAAAAACTAGTACTTAAAAATTCCAAATTCCACCACGATACTCTCTCAATATTGCTGCAAATGACCTAAAACTTCACAGAGACTCAAAGGAAAACACGAAACACAAGTAGGAAAATTTATTTGTGTGATTTACTGATTTTTATTTTTTTCTAAAAATCGCTATGCATACATTGCCTTATAAGTTCAATAGGATACCACAGAAACCCAGCTTGGGATACCTGTGCAAAGGCATGGACACTAGGGAGGATTTCAAGATGGCGGATAATGTTAGAGAAAGACTTGCCCGAAGAAACGAAGAACGATTACAAGCAATCGATAAGAGGAAAAATGAAAGTGAATCCAATTTAGAGCCTGAAGAGAACAAGGATTTGTTTAAGACTACTTTTTCTCAAGGAAGGATGGAGCTTGAAGAGCTATTAAGCCAGTGCCAAAGTATGACAAGTAATGAAGATAAAAAGGTTATTACTCAGCACTTTGACAAACTAGCGGAAAAATGTCAACAGCTGCAGAAATTCTTGGCCGACTCAACTATTTTTTTACCGGCACACAGCATAAAGTCATCACAAGATAAATTGAATGCCCTTCAGCAAGCTATAAACGAAGAGAGAGAGAGGCTCTTACCGAAGAAGAAATTTGCTTTTCGAACTCGCAAGAAACAGGCTGATGAACAATCTGTTGGACAAAAACAGGTAAGATTAGAATGTATGACGCCCGTATGGGATTGAGGTTCGCTTCATTTCCAGTGTTACTGTTCTGATGATGGCCTTTTGTTAAATATCCTGTTAATATTTATGCCTTATAACACAGAATCATTCCCTTGCTGGAGGGTCCTGAAGGGGGAGGGGGGTCCTAATCCCATTTCCCAGCCCAAAATTGTGCAAAATCCTAGTCCCAGTCGTGCAAAAACTCAGTCCAATCCTAGTAATGGCTAAATCCCAGTCCCAGTGCATGAAATCCCATTTTCCCAGCCCAAATAAAGGCAAATCCCAGCTCCCATTTTACCCCTTGAGGACCCTCTCCTGAGGTTCTGCTAGCCAAGAAAACTACAAAAAATGCCAACTTATTGAACCCTAAAACTACATCTGGCCTGATAGTCAGGGCATGGCATTCATGACCTTTTGACGGCAGTTTTCAAACATCAGCTGTTAACTCAATCTACACAATTTGTTCCCTGAATATCACAAAATTTCCTTTATCTTGTTGATTTAATAATTCTTACAGGGGTGTTACACAATTTCATCCTGAAACTTGTTCACAACACAGGTTTTGGTTGCACGAGTAGAGAGTAGTCCTACTCATGGAACCAAAACTTGTGTTGCAAACAAGTTTCATGCATCTCCTAACACTTCTTATGTGTTCTACCAAACCCCACATACTTTATAACTGCTTACAGCATGCATATGCATTTGCTATTTCAACAGGCAATAGATCCTTTCGGCTTGGGCGTAATGTTTTCCCATTTCAGACCACATGTCATTCCCTAGAGGATATTTCTTTGTTAAAAGGTGGAGCATGAGAAGACACATCAAACAAGAAATCTTAATTTCAAATGAATAACAGTCATGTCTGAAATGGCAAACCATCATGCTCAAGCCAAAAAGCTATATCAAAAAAAGCTTGGATGAAGAATATACTTTTTTTTTTAATTCAATATACCCTAAATCCTCTATTATGCCCCCAGGGGATTATTTGTTTCAGGTACGTTTGAGGGGGGGGGGGGGGGGGGGCTTAGTGGAGAGGGGGGGCTTAATAGAGAGGGGGGGGGGGGTTATTGATTTTTAGCCAAAACGCTCTAAGTTCTACGCTATCAGAATATAATACAATATGATAACTTTATCCCAAAACGGTAAACTCAAGATTAAATGGAAGTATTATTATGGACTTTCTCGCATAATCTATAGGGGCCTGGTATATGCATTGTTCTTTTCAACATTTGATTCACTTGTGTTAGTCTCATCAAGTATGATTTACCTTGATTGTGAATTTAGTTGTGAAGGGGGAGGGGAAGGGGGGGGGGCTTAAAAGGGAGGGGGGCTTAATAAATTTTATCCTTTAAAAAGGGGGGCTTATTATAGAGGGGGGCTTATTAGAGAGGGGGGCTTATTAGAGAGGGGGGCTTATTTGAGAGGGGGGCTTAATACAGGATTTACGGTATTTGCTTTTATCATATTTATCCTTTCAATTTTTAAAGCAATTTTGAAATTTATTTACTTCTTATAGAATCTTGATTATGTGGATGGCGGTATACAAAAGCCCATGGATGATAATTTCTTTGGCCAGAAATCATGTGGATTTAAAGGGATAAAGGAGCAAGATCTGAGGATGGATGAGACACAGTCAATTCATCAAGACATTATGTTGTCAGATTTAGAGAAGTGCAATGTCAAAATCCTTGGTCTCCCATCAACGCTGCATATGAACCAGCTCAAGAATTGTACTGTACTCTGTGCACCAGTATCAACTTCTATATTCATTAATGAATGCACAAACTGTACATTTGTACTTGCTTGTCAACAATTGCGTGTGCATAAAACATCTCAAAGTAGCTTTTATTTACACGTGTCGAGTAGAGCCATAGTAGAAGATTGTACTGATGTTGGTTTTGCACCATTTTTGCTGGAATACCAAGAAAAAGATGAAAACTTCAAAGCTGCTGGACTAGATCCAGATGAAAATAACTGGACATTGGTGAATGATTTTAACTGGTTACGCAAAGATGAACATTCTCCTAACTGGTTTATAATAGATGAAGAGAAGCGCCTTAAATGGTCTTTTTGAACATTAGACACAATGTGAATTAGAGCTACTGTACCGTAGTTGCAGAGGACTTCCAACCAAAGCTCAAAACTGTGACTAACAATGTATCACATGAATTTTTCTCACCATCCTCCTATTAGAGTTTAGATCAGAGATGAGATAATGAAGGCCAAGACAAAAGTATGCAAATACAATATGGGTGGTCATACTGTATGTTTGGGTGTCACGCTGTAGTAGAAACATGGATATGCACTTGACATGAATTTGATTTAAAAACAGTTTTTTAATATTATTTTTAAGTTTTCTTATGCAAATGTCTTGCTAAATGCTGCTTAAAAAAACTAATAATATATTCGTTTTATTTGTAAAAGTATTGGATAATACACAGATCATGAATGTCAGGTCTCATTGCATTGTGGGATAGGGTCCAAAGTTCAATAATATTGGGCATAAAGTAGTAGCAAATGTATGTCAGTAGAGAATCGATTACTTGATTTTATACTTAAAAAGCTGCTTTAGCTAGAGAAAATCTTATGAGTTCAGTTGTTGAGGTAACAACTAGCTTGGGAATTGGTTACATTCATTTAAAGTCATAAAAAAGCTGTATATGATTTCTTTAAAAAAATGCAAGCAAATACATGAAAAATAAAGAATTTGAAAGTAACAGGAAGAAGAGAAGAGATGGCTGGTAGAGTGTTTGCTGCATTTGAGTAAAAGACTGGGGACTCCCACATCTGGACTCCCACATCTGGAAAACGGGCTATTAGATTGGCTTGAATCTTCACTGATTATTCATGAATGTTATAACTAGATATATGCCTCGAATTTGCTTATAGTCAACCTTGCCGCATGGTTCGAAAATTATGAGACTGAAAGTTCATCACATCATATTTCCACCTCAATATTCCCTTTCACAGTTCCCTGTGAAATCTTGAAAGGTGCCCATGCCTATGCATTGAAGCAAGATGAACTGTGAGCTTGCAATGATAGATACATGGTCAAAGGGGTTATAAATCCATGTCCAAGTGGAATACAATGCATGTATTGTATTTTAGTGTATTGTTCTATATTGTGTAACTTCTTATTTTCCTTGTGGTTCATAGTAGGATAGAGTAAGGACGTCACAGTTCTGTGCAATGCTCTTCTTTACTTTTTGTAAAGGGTTTCAACCTCATTTTTCATCCTTACACTTTGACAGCCAAGCCCCCAACTGCCCTTAATGCCCACTTGGCTCTGTTCTTAAATACGCAGCCTTCGATCCCTCAGGATTTGACTCGGAACCTATCTCAACAAGCCCTACAGCCCTGTTACAATTGTATGTATTGTATTGTCTTCTATTGTCATTCTATCGAATGTATGCACACTCACTAAAACGAGATGCCTGAGTGTATCGACATTGTCTCACTATTTCCTCTTGGGATTTGCGACGTTGTGAAAACCTCATGAGGTATATAGGAGATTAGACACACATGAAAAAAGTCTGGGCATGCTCTAAGTCCATATGGAAATAAGTCAAAATCTTCATGTTTGTGTAAACTCGGAAAAAACAAATATTTTCTCTCTAAGACTCTTCTAAATCCTTGGAAAATGTGCTGAAAGGCACGCATGCGCAATCGTTTTTGGAAAATCCTTTTTGGTACATACTTTGTACTTACAGACATGCATGGTCATAAACACTAGATACAAATAATGTGTTGCATGTCTTAAAATAAAAATTACGCAGTTGCCCGCTTCTCTCTGGGGTTGAGATCAAAGTTCTGTCATAGGGGTTGTGACAGCTCTAATTTTAACCATGTTTAGGATGATCATTTATTGATTGTTCATTCAGTCTAAGTATGTGTTTTTTCTTGTGTTGAATCACCAACCAACTGAGTTGATAGCCTTCCCCGAATGGAATTATGGGTCACTATTTTTGGTCAGCATTTTTCGAGCATTTTCCGAGTATACGATGTAGACTTTTCTTGTTGATTGAAGTAAAATTCCGCCATGAGTTCGACTAGCATCTACGAGTAATTTAAAGGGGGACTAGTACGAAAATCGCTCAAAATTTAATTCGGCTGAAACTTTCTTGGAATAATCTCTAAGGGTCTAGTAAACACTGGTTAAAGTTTTTTCTTGATATTCCGAAGGGAAGTATTATATTTTTACGAATCTTTAACGCAGTCAGTGACGTCATTTACTCAACACTAAACACCGCTCCATACATTTCTTTGTAAATAACTTCTTGATTTATTTTATTTCTATGAAGCCCAAAGGTCAACTGACAGACTTTACTGACATTTATTGTGACTACAATTGATTTTTAAGTCTCTTTTTTTTTGTATTGAGTATGAAACGAGCGAATATTTTGATCACAAAATAAAGGGAAATGTACAGAGCGATGTATGGTGTTGAGTAAATGACGTCACAGACTCCGTTAAAGATTCGTAAAAATATAATACTTCCCTTCGGAATATCAAGAAAAAACTTTAACCAGTTTTTATTAGACCCTTAGAGATTATTCTAGGAAAGTTTCAGCCGAATTAAATTTTGAACGATTTTCGTACTAGTCCCCCTTTAAAGGAAGAACTCGTAATTCATAAATTCTTTTGGCAGAATTATGGGAAATGCTAATCAAAATACGATGTCGAATCCTCAATTGTGATTGATTGACCTTGAGTTTGTCCTGAAGGTCAACTCAGCTGGAAAGTAAAGCTATCTCAGCCAGAAACAGAGGCAACAACAGCAGCCTCAATAAAAATATATTAGTTTACAATTAATTTAGATATTTATTTCAAGTTATGGCAGAGGCAAGGTATCGATGGGAGGGGGAGGGGGGTGTACCATTTTCCCGAAATTAATGAAATATCAGTGCCAAGATCAAACTTTTTGGGTGGGCGCTATGACGATGACATCATAACAAGAAGGGTCAATTTAGATTGCCATATCGTGATCTAGGCCTTCTCAGTTTCAAATCTGTCTGAACGTGATCAGGTTCGAAAATAATCACCGGAAGTCTTTTTAAAAACCCGTACGAAGAAGTTGTTCAATTAGAGGGATGGCCGGGACGCCAAATACATATACCTCAGTAACTGAAAGTAGCTTGAAGTTTATATTTGAGCAAAATCTCACATTCTGATTCACGAGTGCTTTATTTTTATTGCTGTTGCAAACGTGTCAGTGATGTGTTATATCCTGCGGTATGCTTGTGATCTGCACGCGATTACAATTTCTCAGAAATCCCCTACAGGAATTCCCCTAAATCCTGCTAAATGACAACCTTTGGCGAACATATAAAAACAACATTAGATAGGTTCATCATTTGCTATTTTGCATAAGTTGAGGGAAGATTCAAGTGTACTGTAAGCTAGACTGAGAAAAGAGTGAAACCGTCTTCGAAGAAAACTGACTTGCAGTTCCCTGCTCAGTTGATGCACGATGGCAAAGGACAATTCATGTCAAGAGTCTTCGAAGCGAGTGTATGACATGTCCATGGATCTGACAGATGAAGGAACGAAGGTTGATCTTGTCGACGACGCCACTATCATCACTGACCAAGAAGAAAGTACTCGCTCCGAAACGAATGGTCCTATGCTTTGTATCCTATCGATTGGTAGAGAAAACATTGTGCTTCAACAAGACAATGAAGAAGATGCCGTTTTGATTGACGACAGGCGATTGCCATCAAATGAAGATACCGTCATCGATTTAAGCATCGACTCTAAAGCCTTAAAGTTGCTAAGTGTTTTCCTCTTCATCACACTGCAAAGGATACCGCGTCATTATTCCAAAGACGGTCTTAAAGCACGTTTGCTTTTGGTCGTACAAGTGATTGCTGTTTTGCTGCTCTTCTCTTCCAATCTCTACGAACTCGGAGTCTTTGGGAATAATACTTTGACAGTAAACCAAATGGATACTACAGTAACTTCAGTCAAGAACATCCTATCAAACCTAAGGTTCCCAGTTCTTAGTTTACGTTGTTGGGATTTTTTATTTCCGAACACGCCATTTTGAGAAGCTGCTATCCGAGGTGAGGCTGACAAGAAGATACTGGAAACATGGTAGAAAGGTTATTATGATTGCTATCACAATGATGTTCTTGTTTTCTGTGCTTTTACCAGTGATTTGTAAAGTAATCCAAATGTCTTTACATACAAAATCGAGTCCCAGTGAGGACTATAGCTTGGCCAGTATCATAAGTAACTGTCTTCTATATATCATCGTACGTGCAATGTCTTTGTCAATAGTTTTTGCTTTTGTAGTGGTAATCTATTTGATTTATTGTCAAATTCGCCTTTTTAAAGAACAGATTTTAAAGTGCCCCCGTGATTGCAAAACGTACGTTCGTGATGCTTTCGTTAACATAAAACGCATGATCAAGTACGCGGAGAGGTATTTCCAACCTTTTCTTGTCGTTCACCTTTCAATTTTTCTAGCTTTACTAATTCCGATAATTGTTTCTTCCGTTGAGCAATATGAAGTGGAAGGAAGCTTTACTCGAACTTTTGCATCCGCTTCAAAATTAGAGGATCCCAGTATATTGTTAACAACTACAGCAATAATACCAACAACCACATCGAGTAATGCCCTACACGAAGCTGCACCATTGAACAACACAGGCACGCAAACGAAGTTAGACAAGACCTCCTCCGAAAGATCATGGCAAGAAAAAATCACTGATTATATTGGCATCATAAGAATAATATTAGGAATAGTTGAAGTTTTTTTTGAAATGCTTTCCCTCTACAGTCTTCCCATTATTTTGCTTGGCAAAGTTGATAAGTGCATTAAATCTATACGTTACGATATTGAGATGTTAAAATTTTCAGAACAGATAGAGGGTACGTATATGTTTCAAAGTCAAGAAGACGTCAACTATTGGAAATCAGTAACCGATGGTGCTCGAGGTATTCAGATAATGGGAATGAGTTTGACATCTTTTAAAGCGGTTCTCATATCGTTGTTGTTCCCATTTGTGACTGTTATGTTCAGAATTATGCTTCGTCATGTAAATATAAATCCATAAAGGCGTGATTACACGAAGCAATTTTCTCTGCAACTTATCTCGTAACGGCGTTGCACGGGGTTTACACGGTGCAACGGAGATGCAATCGTGGCCAAAAGTAGAAACGAATTCTACTTTTCGCAACGATTGCTGCAATTTGTCTCGCAACAAATTGCGCTGTAGGTTACACGCCGCAATGCTCCATGCAACAGAGAAAATTGCTTCGTGTAATCGCGCCTTAAGAGTCCAGAAATATTGTGTATTTTTTTTTAAAAAGCACCAAACTTGGCGCGATATGATAGCATAAGACACGCTGATTGATTTTAGCTATGGGCACGCCTCGATTTCATTCAGGGGGAGGCAAATTTGGTACTCGTCACTTGTACTTTCTTTGTATACGCACTCGCCTAAAGGCTCGTGCGTATTCTAAAAACTACAAGTGACTCGTGGGATATTCCACGGTATGCCACTCGAAACCATTCTATAACTAGTATGTAGCCCCCTTGCACGTTACGTCGAAGCAGCTCAATCTTGTCCTCCAAATTGAGCTGCATTTCGAAATGCTGCAAGGAGTCTATAAATTATTCAAAAAATGTGAATGATACGATCGCGATTTGGAAAGACCGCTGAACAAATCAGTGTCCCATACACATAAGTACTTAATCTACCTATATCACAGGGAACCCGGCTTCGATACGTAGGCTTTAAAATATGTATGACATTATTAATTTATTGACGCGGGTTCCCTGTGTCTTTAACTCAAGGAACAAGAACGTACAAATGTCGCGTGTTTCCTGTGGTGTAAACTGAAACCTCAACGGCCGTGATCATTCTGTAACCGGATAGCGGATTAATGTGATAGTGTAACGCACTGGTTTAGTAACAGTCAAAATTTGACTGTTACTAAACCAGTGCGTTACACTATTACGTTAATCCGCTATCTGGTTACAGAATGATCACGGCCGTTGAGGTTTCAGTTTACACCACAGGAAACACGCGACATTTGTACGCTTTTGTTCCTTGAGCTAAAGACACAGGGAACCCGCGTCAATAAATTAATAATGCCATACATATTTAAAGCCTACGTATCGAAGCCGGGTTCCCTGTGCCTATATTAGATTGAATTAACATTTTTTAATTTTCAAAAAAAGTTGATATCTTAAAGTTGTTCAGAGAAAAATGTATATTTTAATCATGACTTAGTCAACAATATGAATGAAAGCAAGCTAGTATGAAGTGTACATGAGTTGTGCGTATCTGACTTGATGAGGATAATAATATCTCATTATAATTAGTATAGAAGTTCTTAATCTATTGTGAATAAATGAACAGCTTATACAATGATGTCATGAGTACAATCTTCTTCTAACGAGACATGCCCGTAACAATACCGTGCCATGGAATAGGAGTTGGAAGGGAATTTTTCTTTTTTTCTTCCGACTCCGATTCCGATTGTTAAAGTGAAAACTAGATTATCAGGCTTCTGTCTACAGCCTCATCCGGCTATCCTAGATAAGCCGGCAAAGTTTAACCTGCATTTGCCTATGCATTAAAGATTACGAATTTCAGTTATTTACAGAGCTCCCAGATTAACCAGATCTTTTACACCAAGCTTAAAAACACAGTTATCGGGAATGAATGTTCATAGTTTTATAATATGGTGCATTTTGAACCAGACGAATCTTCATAAACTTCCATTTGCTGACCCCATTCTCCAATGATTTCGTTTCTGGTTTTAATTGATTGAGATAAAATTTTCTGTTCCAGTTCTTGGGCATCCAGTATGTTCTTTTGGTGAAATTCCATTTCAGTTTTTCTTAGTCTAGCAGCTTCAAGCCTCTTATTTTCCTCTTCTTGCTGTCTTTCTTCATGGAGTTTTCTTTCTTTTTGGCCATCCCTTTGTGTCTTTTCTTTGAGACGCTTGCTTTGTTGATCCAAGAACTCTTGATTACTGTGAGCCGTCTCCAACGTGCTTTCTTTTTTTGATTTTTCAGCATCTAAGAGTCTGTTCCTCTCATTTTCGAGCCAAAATCTTTCAGCTTCATCTCGTTCTTTGAGTTGTTCTTGACGATGCTTTTTACCTTCTTCTTTAAACTCTTGCTCATGCTTCAAATGTTCTTCTTGCAAAGCTAACAACCTTCGAGCTTCTTCAAGTGATCTCTGAACCCCAACCTTCTTGTTTTCTTGTAAATTCATCTCACGTTGAGCAGTCAACAGTGCTTGTTCTTCTTCTCTATGTCGTTTCTGTTGCTGTTCTTTGCGCTTCTCAGCTATTTGGAAAGCCTTTTTTTCTTCTTCTTTTCTTTGTTCTTCAAATTTTTGAAAATTTTCTACGTCGCGTCGTGATTTTTCTACTTCCCTTTCATTCAACTCCTCTATATAACGGCTCCAATCACTTTGAAGCTTTGTAAGCTTCTCGAGTCTGTTACTTTGCTCTCTGATATAAATCTCCTTTTCTTCTTCAATTCTAGACTTGGCTGCTTCTTCTCTTTGAGCTTTGAATTGTAGTTTATCTTCCTCTGCCTTTTGTCTTTTTTCCTCCTCTGTCTTTAGTCTATCGTCTAATGAGATCTGATTCAGTTCTTTCTTGTGGAGAGCTTTTGCTTCGATTATTCTTTCAAGCTCTAAGTTCGCTACTTCGCTCTCCATTGCTTCTCTTGCCTCTTCTTCCTTGACGCGCTTTCGTTGTTGCTCTTCTCTCCTAGCAGAGATGTGATCAGTAGTCTCCTGGTCAACATCGTGCTTGTTTTCCTTCCATTTTCGGTTTCGTTCTGCCAATTCCTGGTCAGCTTGTTTTTTCCTCTCCTCTAGTTCACTAATGTAAGCTGCTTCGTTTTCTTTCAATTTCGCAAGATAGTGCTCGTGCTCAGCTAGCTTTTTGGCAGCCTTCTCGATCTCTGACTGCTGTGTTTCAACTGTTCGTTCTTGTACATCTTTAACTCCCTCTTGGAAGGTTCTAAGCTTTGCCATTGCTTTGTTTTCTTCTTCCTTCAACTTTTCTTGGGCAATCAAAAGCATCTTCTTTTCTTTTTCTATTCTTTCTTTCTCAACCTTGATAAGCTTTTGATTTTCAGTCTCAAGATCTTTACCAACTACTTCCTTAGACTTCTTCTCAGCCTCTAGCCTTCTTTTTTCTAACAGCTGTGTTTTCCTCTCCTCTTCCTTAGCTAGAGCATCGTATAGCTTCTTCTGGTTTTCAAGAAATTTCTTTAAATTTTCCTCGTAAAGGGCTAGGTTTTTTCTGTTCTCTCCTTCATATGCCTCTTTCTGCTTAGTTGCCTCCATTAAAGCCTCTTCTAACTGCTGTCTTCTTTCTTCTGAATCAAATATTTCTTTCTCGTCTTCCATTCTCGACTGGTATTGTCCCAGTGCTTCTTTCTGACGTGATGACTTTTCACTTACAGCATATTCAGCATATCTATTCTCTTCTTCTTCCCAAGATAATAAATATTGAAGCATTTGTTCTTCACTCTCCCTGTTAGGCACAATTTCTATGTCGGAATACATCGCCATGATTTTTTCGATACGACCTAGAAACAAAAAAAGGTCAAGTGATAAGAATTAAAACAAATTCTGCATGGTTTCCAGATAATTTATTCTTCTTTTCATCCTTTTTATACCGTGTGACTTTCTTTAGTTGTTGTGGCTGTCAGAAGGAATTTCTTACTCGACCACTGTCCTTACTTAGGTTTGTACCATCAAGTACAATCAACATCCAGCTGACCTGAAATAGTGACGTAGAAATGACGTTACTGCCAAACTGAGGTGTCATGAAGTGATGCAAAAATTGACTTATAAAAGTTTGTATTTGAGGTACTGTAAATCTAGAGTTTGAGGAGAGGGTTTTGATATTTTGTATACATTTATTATAATATTCATTATTGAGTGGGAAAATAAAATGAAGAAATTACTGTTTCGCGAGTCACTGGGCTACTAAGGATGCCACCTCAGTTTTGCAAATGTTCTCGATTCTGATTGGTTAATATTTTTTCTCAGATCAGCTGCATTGCAACTTAAATAACTTGTCGTTATTAGTTATTCCGACATTGAGGAAATAACTGGGTTGAGTTGGCATTGCAGTGCATTGTGAGACTGTTCTAGGGATTGCATCTATTTTGTGAGTAAGCACAGTGGTTGAGTAAAGAATTCCATCTGACAGCCACACTGACTAAAGAAAGTTTTTCTGGTCAACCTGCTTCTGCCTTAGTTTTGTAGAACAATCAATGCACTTACCACTGTTTTTATTGTTATCCCCTGACCTAGACAACCAACAGTTGTAACATGGAATTCAGCCATCAATCAAACAAATTGTTTGGCAGTTTTACGCACTCTGATTGATGATAGCATATTGCCAGATTTCCTTTTTGCAACTGTTGTCTAGATCAGCAAGTAGCAATAAAAACAGTGGTAACCTGTAATAGTGGAGGAATACAGTAATAACCAATTGCGGATAAGAACCTAGTGATTAAGAACCTGTTAGGCTAAGAATTCATCATAAATATCTATGCATATTTTATACAAACATGGCACGACCCTGGTTTTGGATGGGTAAGGGATGGATGAGGGATGGGTAAGGGATGGGCAAGGGATGGGTAAGGTATGGGTAAGGGATGGGTAAGGGATGGGTAAGGGATGGGTAAGGGATGGGTAAGGGATGGTTAAGGGACGGGCAAGAGATGGGCAGGTTGTTTATGCATTGTCATGGTGACCCAGTGATGTAATAGATTTGTTAATTATTCATAAATGTACTACTATTAGACAAGTTTGAGCAATGCTTTCACTGAACACTATTTAAGCCTCAAAAATTAAATCTTTGGAAAACTGTGCTAGCAAGAATTAGAATAATTTTTCTTGGAAATACCATGGCTACTTTATTCAAGTTAGGATCTTGAGGCTATCACGCTATGGTCAATAAATTTCAAGGACAGAATTGAGTTTATATTCGAAAATACAATGATATTTTGAAAAAAGGAAAAGTTCCAACGGTATCACTAAATTCTTTTGTTTTTGCAAAATTTCTATGCTTCAAAACTTCAACTTCAAACTTCTCGAAAAGGCTCAAGATCACAAATTTTGTTCAAATTTTCTGAACCTTGAGCAAAGTACTCATCCTCCAAGATATCAAGTGTGCTTTAAAAACTTAGGTCAAAAAATGGAGAAAATAGGCAGTAAAGAAAACGCACTACCACTTCACAGAGGTTTCATATAAATTCTGATTTCAGAAAAACATACTCATTCGAAAATTTCATCACTCTTAAAGCCTTGATAATTTTTTTCCCTCAAAAATTTGTTTTCATCCTTGCATTTGCAATTTGAATTTGAAAAGTAGCACACCGTGATTAACCCATTGAGCCACCTTAAATTTTGCTATCATTTTTTAGGACTACGAATTACAATACAAGTACGATTACAATTTATTACATATATGTATATAATATATGGATATGACCACCTGAAAAGCATGACGGATGTCTTCAGTTCTGGCTGACTGCCGAAGTGAACACATCTCAGAGCCATAGCCTGTGACTGATGGTCTGCTTTTATCGATAATCTGCAAAAAGTTATGCTTTTTCTCTCAATGGCTTTTAGTTGATTTAGAATAGAATAAAATGAAGAATATTTTAGGAAAGTTTTGCTAAGAAATATGCTTGTTTGAGTTTCATTAAAACATCAGTTCGCCGCCTTGAAGATCATGACCAAGTAAGCTTGAATGTTCTTTCAATACTTGATATGTAACTTTCAAGATATTTTGCTTTTAAAATGAAATAATTTGCTTTTGATTCACTTAACCTGTGATGTACTTGTTGTGCTCGTGAAGTCAATATAAGCTACAATACCATAAAAATGAAAGCTTCACTAGTATTCAATAATACAATGAAAACGAAAGCTATGTGGTCTACCTGTGGTTTTTGGGAGGGAACTAAATATGGAGGTCAAGGTACAAAATGTTGGAACTACAAATATTGTAGCCTTAAAATAGTAAATATGGCTTCATAAACTACGCTTACACGTTAATTTAAATCCTAAGCTTAAAATAAATTAATCTCTATTTGGCAAAATCATGTTGAAGTGGTCGAAAGACGCAAGCCATAGCAAGCTTTTAAAATCAATGGACGATGAACATCAAGACTGTTTGAAGGACAAGGAGTGCAAATTTAAGAAAGAAAATTACGTTCATAATGAATCATTTGTACAAAATGTGTTTATCGATAAGCTAAGGTTGTTTACCTCTAGATAGCAGTTCTGGTGAGTTGAAGTACGGGACGAAAACTACGAGAAACACAGGTGTTTGAAAGATCATCAACCATCACAAGATTCCCAGCAGTTCCACTATAAAAACACATTACGTCACTGAGTCACGTGACTATATTACCACAGGTAGGCCCGGTCTACCTGAACGTGAGAAGATAGGATATGGGGCTTATATGAACAGAGTAGAAAGTTAATTTCAGTTGCACAAAAGAAAAAAAGATAATGATTGACAATCGTGTTATTCTTGTCTATACATGTGTGTGAAAAGATTTTAGAATCTCTGATTTTATAACCTTTGAAGTTTGTTATTCCTAAACATTTTGTACGGGGATCAGAGGAGGCTCCGCCCAGACTCTCGACCCCATGCCTTTTATTTTTTTGCCTGAAAAGCATTTACCCCTTATCTTAATTTCGAAGAAGCAGGCCAGGTGTGCTTGCAAGTTCACGTACGGCTTCATTTTCTTCCATTGAGTAGTAATCTTAGCTTCCCCTTCCTTTTCTAGGCTAATCTTACGAATTCCCGACCCTATTCTATACCAAAACTCACAAATTCACAAAAAGTCCGGTCTGAGAGGTCGGGTACCCCTTTTGGGCGGAGCACCCCCGTATAGCTCAACAATAGCCCCCCCCCCCCCCCCCCCCACCCTTTTCCCATATTAGAAAAAACCTACTAATGGTCTATCACCAATCGAGACCTGTGATTGGCTGAGCTACTAGGGGTCTATTAGTGATAGACCTCTAGTAGCGAAAAGCGCCGGTTTTGAAAACCAAAAAATATATATTTAAAGCAAAATCCAAAACTTTTTGCATCCTTTTATTGGACCGATTAGTAGGTTTTTACTAAAACAATTAGACCTCTCGCCCTCGTGGCCTACGAGTCAATAGCCCATTCGGCCTTCGGCCTCATGGGCTATTGACTCATAGACCATTCGGCCTCGAGGACTAATTGTTAATTAGTCTCTTATATAGCCCGCTCCGCGATCCCTGCTTCAGTGTGATGTTTCAGAATGATATATTCAGAGTGATATTTCATCTGTGATTCATCTAAAAACCACTCGAGAAATGATTTTCAAAACAAAGAGTGAAGGGCCGCGGGTTTTATCAACGATGCTTTGCGCGATTAGTTGTTCGTTCAGCTTACTGTTTTCAAACTAAAACTCATCATTTGTCAAATTAACGGAATTGTGCATCCTATTTTATACGCAAGCATTTGTATGGTTAAACTCGGAGAATTACGGAAAGCCTTGGGGGAAAACCGTGTGAAATTACTAATAAAGTCCCCAGGTATAAATATGCATAAATTATCGCATAATCTTCTTACGTGTCTTTTTTCTGGGCATGCGTGCGCATCTGGTCGCCATGTTTTGTTGTAGATGAGAAGGAAAGGAATTTTCTTGCTTTTTATCAGATTTAAATGATTTCTTGAGACACAGAATGTGATGGATTATTGAAGGTAAGTTCTCATTTTTTCGTATGGCTTGTTTTGTGTTTTATTTTGGGTTCATAAAGGGAAAATTTCGACGAAATTCAACTTGAAAGCTTTGAATCACTGGCATGAGTAAGATCTAGAGGTCACCTGCTCTTCTATAAATCAAATTCTCCTGCTTTAATTTGTATTTCTTTTTAAGCCATGTTTCTATCTTTTAGTATTATAGGAACAAGAAACCGTTTATCATAACGTTGTTGATCAATACGAACATATATAGCATATAACTTATATGATATCATTAGTCTGAGTTACAAGCTGTACGTTCACATCATGTAAAAAGATTTGATGCGATATAAAAATATAAATTTCTTTTAAAACAGTTTTGAATGATAAAAAGATTATTCCTTTCTAGTAAAATTCAACTCAGGAATATTTAAAATGATACGTTTTGAAATTTTTGATGATTTGATTGGAATTTGGTTTTGTCTTTGGTCTTTGTGACGACTGAGTTGAATATATTTTAATTTTTGATGTCATCGCTTTAATAGTTATAAGCTAAGTACTTTTAAGTTTATATCAAACTTAAAACTATCATGAAATGGCTAACATTTCAGCTTTAGTTTATGTGCCAGTATTTATGGAAGCCTATATATATTTAAAAAGCTTTTTCATAGTTTCTATAGTTCGTAAACCATTACATTTCACTTTGTGTACTTTTAGATAATCTTTAAAAGTATTTCCATTTTAGGATCTATAACACAAAATTTCCAATTGATTTATTATTTTTACTATGTCTAAAGCTAATTATTTAGGATAAGAGGAGTATAAACAAAGATTTCAAGATGCAAAGTTCTTATCATTCTTTACCTCAAGAAGCTGATGAAAGGTAATAATTATGAGGCTAATTATTCTTGATTATGGTACTTCTAACAAATGTTTTATTGGGTTAAGTTCCAGAAAATATCCATGCTCCTTTAACAGGAGGCATCAATTTTCTTATCCCCCTTTTGGAAAATCCAAAATGTTTCTAGGCCCTGGCCCAAGAAATTCCATAAACACCAAAGTGTCTCACATTCCCCAATTTTGACAATTTTTCATTTTCTGAGATTTGTATGGAGGATCATGGAACTGACAGCATCTACCATAGAGCTGTTTTCGTATGAGTGGGAAACATAAGGTACTGACTTCCAGCAGGTACACGGTACAACATGCTGTAACACTGAAAATGGCTTCCCAATGTCTTCCAGTAATTCATCCAATCACAATGTTCACATAGTTACAGCTACAGTAAGATACAGTATGGCTACGAAAATGCCGTACCGCTTCCCACTCATATGAAAACCGCTCTATTTGCCAGTGTATAAAAAATGTACCTAAACATATAGTTGAAGCTTCTTGTATTTCTTTTATCATTACGCCAACCAACAGGTAGTGTGAAGCATTTTGAAATACTGAAAGATGGTTAAGCAAAATGGCTGCTAGTTTGAGAGCACTAATGAACTTTCTTTAGTATTATCACTAGGTTTCCTTCATGAGTTCATGTAACATTTAAATTTAAATTTGAAAATAACTGTAGTTCTGTAAATACCCTGTTAAAAAGTTTGGACATTACTCCTTTATCGGAGTCAAAGATAAATTATGAAATTATGTTTCAATAATCAGAATGCTGGAATATGATATTTTACCATTAATTCATGTACGGCAAGGTACTACGTTCTTGCCATATATTTTTCACAGCCATAGAATCAAATTTCCTCTATATGATTCACTAGATATGATAATATGCTTTAGTCAAAATAATTGAATCTAATCTATTTCTAACCATCTTTAGCTATGATCGCAATTTTGATCGTTATCAAGATAATGAAAGTCAAGAAGTCAGTAACTATGGCTACCATTACAGTAACTACAGACCGCCGCCACCAAGTGGTATAAAAGGCAAAGTAGAAAGCAAATACTGGCATACCAAGCAGGCTGTTATTCAAAAGTTGGGCAAGGAACAAGATGTTTTTGTAGTTGCAGGAGATGCTGAAGTTGATGCAAGGCTTCAGGTAAAACATTTATTTATTTTGTTATTCCTTCTATTTCGTCTGAATGATGATTAGCATTCTGTCTTATAGACTACTTCTGGTGCACAAATACACTTCTATATGTATTTGTTGTTTTTATATATTTTAATGGTACATCTTCATTACTTTCAGGCTTTTAAACACATTCAGAAAACCTGTATAGATCTGCTAAAAGCTGTAGAAATTTATCAAAACAGAATATTTGGTAGGTATTACAAATAATTTCACTAAGTTTGGGAGATGATGTCATTCTTGTCAGACAATAGTTGTTTTATTGTCCATTTTTATATCTATGTGATCATATTCTTGTTTTTTTTTAATAGTCAAAACAGCTCAAGCGTACCCTGAGGCTCCATTAATGATTTCATTATTCGAATATTGAGTTGACTATTCACTCTGAGTTTTCATTAAAAAATTGGAAGACTCCAAACTTCACATTCATTTCACAACTGAAATTCTAAGAGATGGTCTTTCTGGGGAATTTTTCTACCTTGGCATGGCAATTGTTGAAGAATCCAATCAAAACTAGATCTACTATCAAAGTAGATAATTTATTTTCAAGTTTGGAGTCAGAGTGAATAATGAACTCAATATTCGAATATTAAATTTAATGGATTCTAGGGGGTACGCTTGAACTGTTTTGACTGTAAGAAACAAGAAAAAGATAGATTTAAAATTTCTCTCTATGATAACTTATTTACCTGCTTTTATTAAAGCATTGTCCCAAGATGAAAATGAAATGGGACGTTTCCTTAGAGAACAAGGCTCACAAGATAAATCCAAGGCTGGAAAAATGATGATAGCTGTTGGCAAATCACAAAGTTACACAGCTCAACAAAGGTTAGAAGTAATACAGTTCGAAGATCGATCTTTTCATGAGCCGAACCTACTGACATCAAAGAACACTGCCTTATTGTCCATTGTTTTTGATGCACCTAGATCATGTGAAGTTCAACATTTGAACTGGTCCTAATACTAAGATCACCATAATCCTTGCTGACAAATTTCCTGCAAGCATAGTCTTATATCTTCTTTCACATTTACTGAGAGGCAAGAAAACAAAAAACTCTGCAAACTTAGTTAGATTTTTTATCGTACATGTTCCTCACCTTGATCGCCTATCTTGATCGCCATTAGAATCTCCTGTAGCTCAGTGGCAGAAGATCCGACTAGTATACGGAGGGTCATGGGTTTGATTCCCATCTGGGGCTCAGAATTTTTTCCTAGTCCCTTTCAGTATTGTACGATCATATACATATTCATATACATGTTCCTCAGTTGCCTTGCAATGGTATCAGCTTTTTCGCATGATTTTGACATGAAACTTTACAGTAATAAGTTATGGCAGGCTTGCTGGAAGGTCTTGATAAACGTTTCTATGTATTTTCCAGGCTGAGTTTACGAACCCCTCTTGTGAGGCTTTACCAAGAAGTTGAGACCTTCAGATTCAGAGCCATATCAGATACATTAATGACTATCACTCGTATGGAGAATTCTAGGACAGAATACAGAGCAAGTCTTCTGTGGATGGCAGATCTGTCCAAGGAACTTGACCCTGAAGAATGGAAGAGACTAGACAAGTTCAGAGAGGTAAACTAGTAAACTGATTGATTTATTTAAATGGGTTTTCTTTTTCTAGTTACCACAACTATACTAATAAAGTTTGTTACTAGTAAAGGTGTTTATTCATACAAATTTGAGACAATAGTCCCTTTAAAGTTCCCTGCGCCATCTTGAAAGGTAGCCATGCCCTTACATGGAAGCGAGATGAATGCTGAGCTTGCAATGATGATAAAGACGTGAATAATAAATATTGTCCAAGGTGTTAAAAAAGGTCTCTATCATTGGAAGCTCACTGTTCGTCTCGCTTCCATACAAAGGCACAGCTACCTTTTAAGATGACGCAGGGAACTATGAAGGGGACTGTTCTATTTTTCAAAACAGAAAAAATTACTTTGTGATCTTGCAGTATGTTTCAGAAACATTATTTCTTTCAGGTTATTCATATCATATCATCCTTTCTTTCCCAGGTTCAATGTAAAGTGAAAACATTTAAAAAGAAGTTTGAAAAGAACAAGCATGATGTGATGCAGAAGGTTGATCTCCTGTCAGCCAGTCGCTGCAATCTGTTATCAAGCACACTAGCAGCATATCAACAGGCAATGCTTAAGTTCTGGGAAAATACATCCAAGAGCATGAATCAAGTTGCAGAGCAGTTTAAAGGATACCCTTCTTATCAATTCCAAATGCTGAAAAGTCTAAATCCAATGATGGAACCTGATGAAAAGGGGTCTGAAGAAACTAAAGAGATCAAAGGGGATGAGGAAACAAGAGCTGAAAAGAAAGACAAAGGCAGTGTAGAAGAAGCTACTGAACTAACAGAAGAACGTACCAATGTGGAAAATGATGATGATGATACATTAATATGTTTGGACCATTCTCCAACTGCGGAAAAACCAGCGAGTAAAGATGATGATGACGATGATGATGCTTTGCTTGAGACCGATTTGTTAGGGGATATGTCTGAACAGAAAAATATATCAGAAGGGTTACGTGATGGGAAATCACCACATTTTGATCTTCTGGGAGCAGATGAGGAGTTACCCTCAAGACATGGTCATGCTACTGGAGGTAAGATTAGTAATCATTTTGGTTCTATTATTGATTCTTGTTTCTTTAGCCCAATGCGCAGCCCAGTTCAGACCCCAGCAATTGAAAATAGCAAGTGTTAATATTCTTTACTATTAACATTTTTCTTCAGGAGGGGATCTATTAGGCTCATTAGAAGATCCCAGTCCAAGTCATGATCCACCCAGCTACGAGGCAGCTCAAGATCTCCTTAGTCTACAAGATTCTAATCAGTCCAGACACGCAGGTATTTATTATTGATGCTGAATGTGGAATGGACTGACCTTCTCAGTCATTTGTTCAGCTGAAGTATAATCTTGATTGTTTTTGTTCTCTTTAGATGGATAATTTCCTATTCATAAATTTCTGCTAAATAAAACGCTTGGTGTGTTTTTGTTTGTTTATTTGTTTGTTCGCTTGCTTGCTTTCTTGCTTGTTTGTTTGTCTGCTTGCTTGTTGCTTGCTTGTTTGCCTGTCTGTTTGTTTGTTTATCTACTTGCTTGTTTGTTTGTTTGTCTGTTTGTCTGCTTGCTTGTTTGTCTGCTTGCTTGTTTGTTTGTTTGTCTGTTTGTCTGCTTGCTTGCTTGCTTGTTTGTCTGCTTGCTTGCTTGTCTGCTTGCTTGCTTGTTTGTCTGTTTGTCTGCTTGCTTGCTTGCTTGTCTGCTTGTCTGCTTGCTTGCTTGTCTGCTTGCTTGCTTGTTTGTCTGCTTGCTTGCTTGCTTGTTTGTCTGCTTGCTTGCTTGTTTGTCTGCTTACTTGCTTGCTTGTCTGCTTGCTTGTTTGTCTGTTTGTCTGCTTGCTTGCTTGCTTGCTTGCTTGCTTGCTCGCTTGCTTGCTTGCTTGCTTGCTTGCTTGCTTGCTTATTTGTCTGCTTGCTTGCTTGCTTGTTTGTTTGTCTGCTTGCTTGCTTGCTTGTCTGTTTGTTTGTTTTTTTTTAGCTTTAGGCAGGACTGAAAATATGAAACTGATATCTGAAGGGAAACACCACCGTGTATAGAGTACATTGAACAACATGCAACCCTGTATGCTTTCATATATCAATCAGTTCCAAAAAGCCTTCATTTACATTCGGAAAGCGAACATTTTTGAGTTGTTCGAACGGGAATCTGGTTGATTTATAGTTCATAATAGACTGTTTATGAGTTAAACGATCATTTCTGTTAGAACATGTTAAAAGTGGCCAAACAATATACTAATATTGAACATGCTGTCTAGGCAATAATGGTGGTCGTTCTGAAGCAGGACAGACATCATCCATGACTGCTGATGATCTATTGTTTGGGTCTCCAAGCAAAACTCTTGGTGATAGATCAGACCTTGACTTACTGAGTGATGTATTCTCCGATGGACAGCCATCTCAAGCTGACATAAACAGCTTCAGCAGCAAATGGAATGAGCTGTTTGGTGATAGCCCAAAACCACAATTACCACCAAACAGTGTAGAGTCTAATCATCCTGGTTATTTGCCTTCCGATTTGATGGACAGCTTAGCTGGTATGGATCCTTTTGGGGGCTCTTCTGATATGGGCAAACCGGCACCTCAATTACCAAGTGGAAATTTACCTAGCAAACGTAATCCTTCAAACGGAAGTTCCAAACAACCTGCGCTGAAAGCGAGTTTGGGAGGAGGAATTCTGGGAGGCAAATCTGGGAAAGAAAAGAACAAAGCATCTGGTGGTGATCAGTCGGCTTGGTTTAACCTGTTTTCTGATCTGGATCCACTTGCTAATCCTGATGCTATCGGACAAGGCAAAAAGAAAGAAGACGAACGGTCTTGTTAAGTTATTCTATTGGAACATTGATCTCCTGATGAAAGGAGAACGGAATATGTAGGTTTTTACGAGGTTCATCTTATTTGCAGTGTCACAAAACTGATAACATGTAACAGCACGTGCAAGATTGTAGCTTTGTACCTGTTATATCAACATTTTGGAAGCTTCATAACCATCAGGAAACTGCATTATAGTTATTTAAGGTGGCTTCCTATAGTATTTTTCAGACCATACCTTTCATTTTCCTTTGGCTTATTCATAGTCTTAACTTATACCTATATACTTGATTTTTGGACCAGTTATAGAGCTAAGATGAAATTTTAAAATGATGTTAATTTTAGCTTGATTGACGTTACCTTGGCAACGATAAACAAATATTGTTGAAATTGTATTTTATCGAATAACTCTAAAACTCGATGACACCTAGACCAGCGGCAAACGACATCATCAACTTCAAGCTATTGCAAAACGATTCCAACTATTTTAAAGAAAATCAATCTGTTAGATTTCAAAATATTCGCCCATAAATGTGATTTTCGCACATTGAAAGTTACGGCGGCCCGAGAGATACTCAGGAAAACCGAATTGCTATTAAAATACTCCAAAACAAACCCCTCCTAATCACACTGCCTACTGGCTAAATACTAAAAGTTAATTCTCTTTCAAACCAGAGATATATTTTTTTCTTTGCGTGAAAATTTTCAAAATATTCACGCAAAGAAAAAAAAAATCTCTTGTTTGAAAGAGAATTAACTTTTAGTATTTAGCCAGTAGGCAGTGTATTAGGAAGGGTTTCTTTTAGAGTATTTTAATAGTAATTCGGTTTTCCTGAGTATCTCTCGGGCCGCCGTAACTTTCAATGTGCGAAAATCACGGCTTTAGAATATTTCGGCGAATCACTTGAAATCTAACAGATTGATTTTCTTTAAAATAGTTGGAATCGTTTTGCGATAGCTTGAAGTTGATGATGTCGTTTGCCGCTGGTCTAGGTGTCATCGAGTTTTAGAGTTATTCGATAAAATACAATTTCAACAATATTTGTTTATCGTTGCCAAGGTAACGTCAATCAAGCTAAAATTAACATCATTTTAAAATTTCATCTTAGCTCTATAACTGGTCCAAAAATCAAGTATATAGGTATAAGTTAAGACTATGAATAAGCCAAAGGAAAATGAAAGGTATGGTCTGAAAAATACTATAGGAAGCCACCTTAAACTTACTAAGCTTTACACGTCAAATTCTGGCAAATGATTTCCATTCCAGACTTTTACAAAATAGTTCGATCCATTAAGAAGTTTTGTACTTCTACTCGAACTTTTTAAACTCTTATTTGAACAAGGTTAATGGGTCGTGTTGCTTTAGTGTCTTGGTCTTGATCAATTGCTCAGTATCTCGTCCCTAGACAAGGCTGTTATCGCAATACATAAAATTGTTGATAGATAAACAAGAAACATTTCAGAAGTAAGATATATTGATAAACACGTGAGCAGGTTGTTACTCGCTTCTAAGGATTTAATCAAACTTTGCCCAAACACTAGCAGTTCTATTAATTTATTAATAACATATAAGTACCTTGTAATCATATGGTAAGAAAGGATCTGTAAACTAGGGTTCAGTATTCATGGCATAAGAAATAAAAAACATTCTCAGTCAAGCCTGGTCTTCAGTTCTGTATAAAGTGCAAGCGTATAGGGCTTCTGAATGTGACGTCAAAAGTATGGAAAAACGACTTCCGGGTCCAATACGAGCCAAAACGAGTCAAGCACTGGACCCACTTTTCTCACAAACGTCTTCATTTATATCGCAAAAATAAAAGGGAAATAGCGCATGCGCACGAAATACAAAGAAATGAATACTTTTGTGTTCTCGTTTTGTCTTCGCTGCGCACGCATGGATAAAAGTGGGTCCAGCTCCGGACTACCACGTCCCAGAACCGCAGCGAAGGGTAGATACTTGTTTCCATAGCCCAAAATGCCCTTGTCGAGAGGACTGGAAACTAACCCTAAACCTTTCCCTAAACCTAACCAACCCTAGAATCGATTTCAGTCCTTTCTCGATGAAGGGCAGTTTGGACTATGGAAACAAGTGTTCGCCGCGGCGATGACTATGGCAATGAGGAAAGTTATAAATATCGTGAGATCAAAATTTGAACGAAAGGTTTTTCATGTGCAAAGTGTTTAGCGAAAAATTGCTTTAAAGAATAATAATTAACTGGACGCTCAGGTCAAAAGAAAAAGCGTGCGGCAGAAGGTGAGGTTTTTGTTATCGATGACATAAAGAAGAGACATAAAAATCGAAATCCACAGAAGCAAAGGTGTTTTATTTACAAAGCATTAGTCATTGAATACATGTACAGAATATTTACACGCCAACTACTTCCAAAATCACGATTACAATTACAGCAAGACTGACAAGAAAAGTAACTCGATTCAAGTGTCAATTTGCCCAAGCATCCTTGTCACTGCTGAAAGAACCAGACAAGTATATATGAGTGATCATTCTGTAAGGTGTCTTGGAGACAGATAATGATGTCTTCAATCAACTTTACCATACAAATATTATGTTGTTAACATGTAGTAAAAGGGAAATCACTTACCGTCACTAACGATAGCCGTTTGCCATGGTCGTCCATGGACGCGGGATGGCTTTTCGTAAATTCTAGCGGTGTACTCTCTACATTTAGCTTACGACCACAAAACACCTGTGAATAGTAGAGAGTAACGATGAGAACAAGAAGAAGGAATTTCCATAACTATTTTACAAGAAGTAAATTCCCATGTGAATATCTCAAAGGAAACGCAAGGAAGGAGTGCCATTGTTTCAGTGTTTCCCCATTTCACCACTTTCCATACAACGTACCGGTTCACTGGTCACAAACAACGCATTCAATCGAGACTGCAAAGCAGTTTTCAAAGGATTAATCAAATTTGAACATTGGAACCTCTACTGAATGCTTTATTTGTGACCATTGAGCCGATGTATGTACTATATTAGCCGAGACATTTTTTCCCCAACGTAACCATACATCGCTTATTTTGAAAAAAGCAAAATAAAACACGTTTACCGTCGCTTGCAAGTTTTCTTGAAGGGTTCCATGATCAAACTCGCTGTAACACAAACAAAAAACTGAGATGTGAAAGAAATAAAAACACTCAATAGTTGTTGCATGTAGAGGTTGTTCTGTGCAAAAGGTTCAGTTGACCTATTATACTAATGCTTTAACTGACTTACCCACTGTGTAATCTTCCTTGGAATCGTGAATTATCGATAATATGGAATTGTCTTTGTTTTGCAGCCTGCAGACAACAACGACATTATAGTAATACAGTAATCGTCAATAGATAAACAACATCGTATACCAACCAAACAATTGTGGTGATATTCAGAAAGAGGGAGGGGGAGACAAGTGCAAACCCCACAAGAAGAAAGAAAGAAAACAATGTTAATCTTTTTTATCAAAGTTTTTTGTTGGTTGGGGATGATGGGTGTTCCCCCTCGCTATGCCCCAAGAGGTTCATGGAAATTGTGCAAGAAAGTTGGCAAGAAGCAAAAATAGTTTTTGGAGCAAACAGAAACTTTAGCCAAAGGTCCCTGCTGAATGGGAGGGGATTCATAATCTGAAATAAACCGGCAGATCGAGGTAAAATACCAGGATGAAAAAGGTTTTGATCATGGTACAAATAATGGTACTAAAATGACATTTTGACCATTTTCCGAATTTCAATCAGTCTTGCCATTCAGTAACTTGGCTTTTATGTGACTCTAGAGGCTTTGTACCGTCACACAGAGGCACAACAATAGCCTTTTTCTCCCTGGGAATTTGGTTTCTCATATAAATCACATAAGACCAGATTCAATTGTTCCTGCCTCCTGTCATGGCTGCCATCACGAGATGATCAGTGCAAAGCCTCTATAACAGGAAAGTGCATGCCATTTGCACACTTACGATAAGTGCTGAATAATCCGATGTTCTGTTAACATAATCACAGAAATCTCGATAAGACTTCTCTTCCTGACGATGATTCTCCTTGATCTGGAATAAAGTGAACATACATTGACGTTAATACAATACTATTCTATTCCATACAACAACAAAAACCTTGACGAGACGAAAACGTGGAATACGGATTAACGTACGAGAATGTACTGGTATAAAAAGACGTCGTAACTTTCCGAATCGAAAGTTGTGGTGCGAAAAAAAAAAACCAGGTAAAAAGGGTGAGGAGAGCGAGGATAGCCCGGCTCTTTATTAGTAGTGACGTCATAGGCAGACTGAGGGCACTACAATCTATAACATACTACCAATAATTGCTTATCAAATAAAGCAAACAGGCCTGGAATTAAATTGAATACAAACCGTTTCGTAGTGTTCCTCTTCCTCGATAAGCTCCTGATTTCGTTCAGCCTGCATCAATTGAACCTGGAAAATTACAGCAACAAATAAGTTATTCTGTTAATAGCCTATAGAGGAGAGAGCTGCATAATGCAAGTAACAACCATACCTGAGCTGATGCTACTCCATTCGTTCTCTCGTCAAGTATCTTGGTGATTTCGTTTAGACATTCCGCGTCAGGTGTAACTGGTCGAATGTTTTCTTGTTCTAGTTCTTCTTTAATTTCCTTCCATGTTTCTGACATCTGTAACACAACAAGACATCATTACAACAACCAATTAAAATAAACATGCCAGCTTTTGGACATCATAGAATCTTGTTCAATACAATTAATTTGATGTATATATACTCATGGGAAGCACGGGTGGTGTGCACTACCTCATATCACAGCTGTGCATGGTCATGGGTTCGATCCCCTTTCTCAACCATCACGTGAGCTGCTTGTTGGTTCAAGGGCTTTTTTTTCCGGGTGTTCCAAATATTCTCCTCCAGTTTCCCTCCTTTTGGAAAAATCAACTTCTAAATTCCAATTTGATCATGGAATGAAGGCCACAGGTTTGTTACCCATTGGCTACTAGGTGTTACCCTCTTAAAACAAGGACAAGGACGATCAGGAAGAAAACAATGGCACGTTTAGTGCCGGTCGGCTGACACATAAGATACAGCGATATCTGGTTGATGGTCAAGTTTCCCTCAAATGTATCCCTCAGATTTCAGTTCCAAAGCTTCTTCAGTAGAAATGATACCTTGAGTAGATCAGTTAAACATTATTTACCTTGAAGTCGAGGTACTTTTCAATGATCGCAACAGTAACGTAATCAAAAGGCGATAACCCTGGAACATCGTTAAACCCTATATGAAGAAAACAACTGTCAATATATCGATAGAATCACGTGTCAACAGTACATCAAAAGAAACTGCAATATACACTCAGCTATTTATAAAAAACCCAGACTGATCCTAGTCTGGTAAGCCTATGCTGTACCCTACGTGCAGACGTCATCACTGCTTATCCTTACAAGCATGCAGGTTGGCCAAATAAAATGACTTCAATAAAACCGTGAAAGAAATGCTAACCCACAGTGAGTATGTACCTAGTATGTTTGGGAGGTCAAACCTCCTTAGCATGTGAATGTGTGTTCTAAAATCTAAAAGAAAAATCACATACTCATTCGCACTTGAAGCGCATCATTTCTTTACGAGATGAATAACATACCTATCTTACAGAACAAAGAAAAGATTTTTGCACGCATGTTTTCAGACACGTCTACTATTGCTTGACTGGGACGGTCTGCAGGTAAAGCTATCACTCCTTGCCTTTCTTGTAATGCACCCATCAAGGGCTTCTTGGGATCTGAAATGAAGGGCAATTAGTTAATGATGAAATAAGGAAAAGCAAACACGCGCATCTTGTACTCATTCAAGCCGTTGTTTATATATTGTCCTAACTTACCAGAAATTCCCCCATTGCTATCACGAGAAACTGCCATATGCGCTTCTTCTTTTTGCCAAAGACAAACCAATAGTTTCCCGACCGTTAGTTCCTCTTTACCTCGCCAAGCCAACATGTGACCCAAAGACTGTAGAAGGTACAACAGAGTTCGTGTTAAATGAAAACCACCTTCGGTTGGCTCAGTTGGTTGGGTGGCGGACTACTATGTTGGAGGTCATGGGTTTAAGCCTCGGCCGGACCTACACTGAGGGTCTTAAAATGTCTGAGTAGAAAGTGGTGTCTTTGCTCTAAAATATCTGCAAATAGTTAGACCTTCGCCGTGGTTTACCTGCTGGGTGCCGAGAAACATTGAACCGAGAGCCTCTAGAACCCAGGGTACCGTGGCTCGGATGACCACATGCAGAAATTGGCGTTCCCGTCTCTTTTATTCAAAGACGTTAAAGATAGAACCACAAGCTTATCAGTTGCGACTGTGAAGTGTTATATATCTCCTCTAAATAAAGTTGATTTAAAATGGTAATTGAACTGAGTGGAGTGTTCTATATCAGTAGAACAGCTGAGCTATGTTATCTCGGATATTGAACTAGTTGTTATACCAACCTTTTGGTTTTCACAAAGATCCACAAGACATCCTAAGATCACATTTTGCATTGTGCTAGGGCAGATCTGTGTAAAAGAAAACCACGATAAATCAATCTTCAGGATTATATATTTATAGACAGCCGCGCGCCGCGTGCACCGACCCACTTACCTCCAGAAGATCGAGGAGAAGAAATATGCCTTCATGTTCCAAAAACATTTCCTCTGTGATGTAGCATCCCAATATCGCAGACCTGAGGATGATTGGGTGTAAATCACTAGATATATACACACTGGTTACTGGTCATTATGAGGGGTTTAGTCAGTCAAACAGACTAACAAGAAGAGAAGCAAGCGAATAAGATAGACAGGTAAAGGCTAACACGCCCAGGGACCGCAGAGCATGGTTGTGAGGGGAGGGGGCTTATCTGTGGCGGGGCAAATGCCCTCTACCCTCCGCGGTGCCTGAAACAAATAAGCAACAATGTTTTCTTTCTCGGTTTGAACAGTTTTGACAATACTTTGAATATATAAAGTTACATTGTTATCAAACAGGCCAGCCACATTTCCCATGGTACTTTTTCATGATGTACCATGCAGATCAGACCAATACATATATAAAAGCAGTGAGTGTTTCTTACCACACACAGTCCACCGTAGCAAGGGAAAGCTTGTGATATCCCAGAGGGCTGTTTATCTTGCTTGGACCTTTTTTCAAATATTCGATAGCAACTCTCACGCCATTGCCGCCAAACAGCTCCTTTAATCAGTAAGCAGCAAGAAAACATGAGATCATTTCAGACTATATTAGACGCTGTCCACAAACCAAGAACAGAATTATTGAAGCATGCACAGGATATAGACCCCTTGCACGTGACGTCAGAGCAGCTCAATTTGGAGGGCAAAACAAAAGAATCTTAATCTCCTGAGAATTGGAACCTATTGTTTTGCCCTCCAAATTGAGCTGCATTCCGACGTGCTGCATGGGGTCTATATACCACTCGTGACATTATCTCCACGATGGAAGTGTCTTCATTACGTATTTTTGAACGCTCTATCTTTTGCTGTGGTCCAGATACCCCCTCACTCCCTGGTTTAACTCACAGTCTTTAATTAATTGGTCAAGTCAATCAATCAATCGAATAATCTCTCTTCTCTCCAAGCTCCTAGTTACGGCTTCAGTAGTCCAGAACTGGACCCACTTTTATCTATGTGCGCGCGGCGAGGACGAACCGAGTAGCGGAATCAGTATTCTCTGTATTTCGCGCGCGCGCAATTTTCCTTGTAAATTTTGCGATATAAATTAATCAGTTAGTGAGAAAAGTGGGTCCAGTTGTGGACTACGGTGTCACAGACTTTAGATATCGCCCGTTATTTCTGCTGGAATTCTAGATAGCACTCACTTCCCCTCTGAGTACAACAGGAAGGATTAGATGAATATCAATTACCTTTCTATGAGGATCACCTTCACATAGTGTTGAAATAATAAAGAGCATATCACACTGCATTTCAATGTCTATCAAGTCATTGTCGTCTGTACTTGTACTTGCGTTAAGAAGGATTCCTGGAGAACAATCATTATGGCACCAAATAAAACATCTAAATTATAGAAAATTTCAACCTACAATGATCGAAAATTATCATCAACAATTGTTCCATATAATTCGCAATTCTTTTGGTGTTGCAGATGGCTCCTAATACAATTAAAATCCAAGTGAAACACCCCCGGGGGGGGGGGGTACTCCTAAACATTTTGTACGAGGATGCTCCGCCCAGACTCTCGACCCCTTTTCTATACCAAAACTCTATACCAAAACTCACAAATTCACAATCCTTTTCTATACCTGCAGCATGAAGAAGGTACCCTTTTCGGGCGGATCATCCCCATATAGTCCATTATATATAGGGAGTACCCCTCACCCTGCATAGACCGCGGAGCACCCTAAAAAGTGGTAGGGCTATATAAGAGAATATGGGAAAAAGTGGTGGGGCTATATAAGAGAATATGGGAAAAAGTGGTGGGGCTAAGATTGGAAAATATAAGAGACTAGTATGGGAAAGGGGAAAACTTCTTAAAGTTTATATTTTTTAGCAAAGTTTAGAAAGTCATAGGAGATAGATACATACCGACTAGTTGATCTATAGCCCCTTGATCCACCATGTCTTGATTGACAGCATCATCTCCAGCTGAACACATACTACGAAGTAACCTCAAACAGAAGCGCATTTGAGCTCTTTTATTACCACGACCACCACTGCCATAGAAACTATTGCCATGACCACCATAGTCAGCTGAAAGTCGTAATGTTAAGAAGTTCTATCAAGTATATGTTTATCCAATAATGAAGCAATTCGAGTCAGTGCTCCCCCAGGAAAAGCCTTTCTCAATCTAACAATAACGATCTCAATACAACGTTCGTTTTTCGCGGGGGAATTAAATTTTGCGATTTTATTAAAATAGTGAAAATCATAAAAATTAAGTTCCACGAAAATTAGTACCAATAAGGTATAATTTTATTAATAATTGGATAAATAAGATAATATTATAACGTTTGCAGCTAGGAAAGCCTTAATCATTAAGAACAAAAGTATAAGTTAGAACAAAAGTATAAGAACAATTCAAGCAATACTAACCTTGTCCTACACACCATTCCAATAACATTAATAATCTAGTATTGCCCTGGCATGTCATGTAATCATCAATAGACAATGGTGCTATACTGGCCAATGTGTCAAGGGCCTGCAACAAGTGCAACAAGTTCAGACATATATACAAAAATTATAGAAAAATGTCAGGCTGCATGCTGAAGCTACATGGCAAGAATCGCATGTTTACACCCATTTTCATAATTACGCGACCAACACAGCCTGAGACCTCTGGGTTTTTGGCATCAATCAAAAATTTACCAGCTCAGACCATTAAAAATTTGATTGACTGAACCCAAAAGCCCAGACGACTCGAATTACAGCTAGTCATCTGGGTCACATAACTATGAAAATGGGTTTAAGCATAACTTTGAGAATGCTTTTCAAACTTTTGTTAATTCAGCCAGTTCCTTGGTAAATTTCAAATCAAATGAGTATGTTACATTGTTTATTAGACAGTTCTCCTTTACACACCTGAAGCTGGAGTTCTTCAAATTGAGCAGGTGACCATTCCGTTGAAGATGGATTGTCATTAGGACGTACATAGGCCAATAATGATAGCAGCACACGCCCTTCAGACATAATCTAAAATATTTTTATCATAAGTAAATTAATCTAAATATGCTCAAGTTGGACTTGGACTTTTGCTCATTTTGGCTCTTTCCATGAAGACCATTGGGAATTCCAATAAACAGAGGGATAGTGCATAAGTGTGCATAAGATGCAAAGACAGAGAAAGCCCTGCATATTACACCACCATAAAAAAAGCTGAGCGATGACAGTGTGAACTCAAAATCTTCTGAGGAGAAGTGGATATAGACCATTTTCGAGATTTGCGAGCACTTTCAAAAATATTGCAGACACGTACATGATCTTGAGGCATTTTCAGGCAGAGTCAATAGCGTGCGTGATCTTGCCCGAAAATGCCTCTTTTTCATGTCTGCGCCTGCGATATTTTAGAAAGCCCTTGCGCATCTCGAAAATGGTCTATTGTCAGCAGGTCTGACCATATTATTTGGATCACTAACACACTTACATTTGTAGCAGTTACGTCTCTACTCAGAACAACCAATGCATTCATCATCAGTTTTTTCATCTCAAAGTCTTCATGGTTCTATGATCAAAACAAAATATTCTAGTAGTGATTCCAAGGAGTCTGATCTCCTAAGTATAATGGGTTTAAGGTAATTCCGTAGAAATATATCCAGACATAGAATTTCCCTGAAACTTCGTACACTTATTAATCAAGTTATAGTCATTCCAGAAATAAAATAAAAATGGGGGGTAACCGTGCTTGTTTCGGCGCTAAATGACGTCAAATTTCGATGTTTTGGGTGACGTGTGAGAGCAACATTCGAAGCATAAAATGGAAGAAAAATACTAATCATTCGCAGGATGTCATTGCTATCTTTGAATTATTGATATTATTTTCATTTTAATATATTAAATTTACATTCAGATGCCAAAACTCGACCAGAAAATGAAGCTGTAGTAAAAAATAGCGACGTTTCATTAGTGTGTGCGTACTTCGATATGACACGATACTATTGCCTTTTCAGGAATATCTAAAAATCTGGACATAGAATTTTGTTTAAATTCAGATATATTATGGTGAACCTATTCCGTATTGATTTACTGAAATAAAAAAGATAGGTAACCGTGCTCGTTTTCGCGCTACAGCTCGCTAAAGCACGAATTTTGTCCTCGAAATGTAGTTACCGAGAGGGGACTAGGGAGAGTTTAACACAAAAAAATATAAAAGACTGTGATCTCTTTCTAAATTTCTACAAAACTCTCATATCAATGCCAGATAACCTTCGATTGATAATTTCCTGGTTGTTTTGGTTTGTTTTTTGTATTTTGTGTATTTTTAACAAACCGTTTTTATCAGCCTGCCGCCATCTTGGAATTGTAATAATAGCCATTCAGCGCGAGCTCGCGCTGGCTAAAATCGTGCGCAGTAGCGCGTGCGCAATGCAAAACTACGGAATTACCTTAAATAATCACCAGGGTTCAATAATTACTTGATGACTCTCCAACCCAAGTGACCACCAATGCGCTAGTGACCATCCAACCCCTAGTAACCATCCAACCCTAGCAACCATCCAACCCTAGCAACCATCCAACCCTAGTAACCATCCAACCCTAGCAACCATCCAACCCTAGCAACCATCCAACCCTAGCAACCATCCAACCCTAGCAACCAACCAAACCCTGCTGATCACCCAGCCCTGGTAACCATTCAATCCTAGTGACCATCCAACCCTAGTAACCATTCAACCCTAGTAACCATTCAACCTTAGCAGCCATTCAAGCCCTGCTGACCACCCAATCCTAGTAACCATCCAAGCCCTGCTGACCATCAAACCTTAGTAACCATCCAAGCCCTGCTGATCATGACCATCCAACCCTAGTAACCATCCAAGCCCTGCTGACCATCAAACCCTAGTAACCATACAAGCCCTGCTGACCACCCAATCCTAGTAACCATCCAAGCCCTGCTGATCATGACCATCCAACCCTAGTAACCATCCAAGCCCTGCTGATCATGACCATCCAACCCTAGTAACCATACAAGCCCTGCTGATCATGACCATCCAACCCTAGTAACCATACAAGCCCTGCTGACCACCCAATCCTAGTAACCATCCAAGCCCTGCTGATCATGACCATCTAACCCTAGTAACCATCCAAGCCCTGCTGACCACCCAATCCTAGTAACCATCCAAGCCCTGCCGACCATCAAACCCTAGTAACCATCCAAGCCCTGCTGATCATGACCATCCAACCCTAGTAACCATCCAAGCCCTGCTGACCACCCGACCCTAGTAACCATCCAAGCCCTGCTGACCATCCCTAGTAGCCATTCAACTGTCTAACAGATTTCTTGAGTTGTTTATTGTACAGTCTTAATACCTGGTATAACTTGATGTTTCTGACAAGTTCATTGTGGCTCTTTACTATCAATACAAGAAATAAAAGATTGTTTAGTCACTTGATAAACACACAACTACAAAACTTGTCTACTTAGCAAATCCCCATTTGTGCTAGCAGACAGCATTTTTCTGAGGCCTTTATTACTAGAAATGAATAGCTACTGCAATAATTTTGTTATTCTATCAGGTAAGCAGCATATGATTACAAGAATACCAGTTTTAACTGCGTACCTTCTGTGAATGTGGCAAAGAGAACCAGGAGTTTAAGATATCCAGTTTCCTGTAAACAATAGATTAATATTAATCACAATTAAAAGCTGGTCTTAAGATCCAGCCTGATATCCATAAAACTATTAGAGAAATCTAACTTCAAATTATAGCTAACCAGACATTAAATGTCTAGACACTCATTAATAAAACAGCATAATACCTCTACTCAGGGGTAGCGGAAGCACCTGAAAAGTGGGGAGGGGGGGGGGGGGCTGAAATTGCCAAAAATACCCCAAAGCAAAAAAAAAAAAAAAGAACTACAAAATTGCAGAAACAAATAAAACTAAGAGAGCAAAATTACAGGAACAATTGTGGGAATAAAACTTTGCCTTAAAAAGTGGGGGTGCAAATTTTAAATTGGGGGCTCTAGCCTTCTTGCCCTCCCCCCCTCGTCTGCTGCCTATGCTACTATGTCCAGGGTATAAATCAAGGCATTAAAAATGAGTCAATCAGTGAAAGTGCATTAATTTATTCTCAGACCTATTAATCTAGGGTAAATAATCATTTCAAATCTATACTGAGGATCGCCATGCATTAACCTTACCACAACTGGTGCATCTGGACAACAATCAGCCACCAACACAGTAAAGGCCAATAAGTCATTTCTAGAAAATCAAAAAGCAATACAATTATCAGGAAGCACAAATTACTGTGCAGGAGCTCATTGCTTAAATCCGGGCCAGACCAACACTCAGGGTCTTCAAATAACTGAGATCTGCAAATGGCTAGACCTTTACATGATCATCACATTATATTAATGCATTCCCTGATCCCTAATCAACTAGAGACGTCAAAAGAGAACCACAATTTATCAGTTGAATTACTATCAAGTGACATCCTCTATAAACAAAGTTGATTGATTGATTGATTGGTTGATTAATTAGTTGATTGATTGATTGATTGATTGGTTGATTGATTGATTGGTTGTTGATTGATTCAAAAGCTTGTAAATCTTCAAATAAAGCAGCTCCTACACTGTAATGACATACTTACAGGAGCTGGTTGTATATATGAAGCCTGGATAAAGTTATCCACCAGATAAGAGTTATCCAGTGTATAGAATTTGTATGTTTTTCACATGCTGGATAAGGATTTATCTGGTGGATAGCGCTATTCAGGCTTTGTTATAACAGCTGGCTCCAGGAGTATGAAACAAATGAACTATGAAGTTTATATTACCTCAACTGTCGATCAGCATGACTGTAACCTTGTGTCATGTACTTGACAAAGCTATTCTTTAAAGCACTATATAGCAAATAAAAATAATTCATAAAGAACTTGCACAAGAAACAAAAAATGCAGCCCATATTAGCTGACAATGCATAATTATTCGTAAATATTATATTATATGAAATTTTAAATGCAGTTTTAAACAATAGATTAAAATTACTGATGGTAACAGAATACAGCTGTTTATGTTAAATTATAACACTTCTTGTATTTGCCTTAACAATTATTGTATGTGAGGAGAATTTTTTAAGAAATACTAAGGAAATGTGTCCAATGAAATGTGTGAGGCTGCAGCCATACCCAAAAGATTAGTTATAGTATATTAGATCAATGAATTAATCATGACAATATTTTTCAGAATTCTATATAGTAGCATATAATATAGCAGTTGGCAGTTCAATATAATTCATGGGTATATCATGTTTTACCTGATGCATTCTTTGCAGTTCAATTGATCAGCAACCTGGGATATGTCATAAGAAATAATGAAGTAACTTAAAGATACATTTTTTGTTACAATCTAATTAAATGTGGTAAAAAACAAAAAAAACAAAAAAAAAAAAACCACATGATTTAGAGCAGTTTTCATATTCAATGAAAAGCTTACAGCACAGACCGCACCTTGCCATGACCGTGTTAGTGCTTGCCATGTATGAAAACATTTGACATTTGGTGCCTGTCTGTACTGCAATGTAACTATGCCATATGTGTCATAACTTTTCACACTCCTAAGAAATCTGCTCTATGTTGTGTAATTATAATAAATGGTAAGAAAGATACATAATTATCATTAATTAATTTTTTCTCTGCTGTCCTCAATCCTATGAAATAAGTATACAGTTACTAAAAATTCAGTCTGTCCAGCTCAACAAAAATTTTGTTGCACAACTTTGTTTCAATGCAACAACATTGCACCAAAAGTTGTACATCATTTTTGTTGCTTGACGTATATCTGCACCATTAACGTTAGCCAGTAAATAACATAATTATATTGAATCACTTAATCAAACAAAATGAAAGACACAAGAAATTGCTTTATTCCAACCCTAAGGGTGTCGTGATAATTACCAAGGTATGATTGAATCAGTTAGCGAAATGCTTAGCTTTGATGTTTAACTTACTATTTGCTTGGTTCCATGCTCAAGGAGATTCCATAAAATTTCCACAGATAAAAATATCACTCTACAAAAACATTAGACAGTTCAAAATATTAAGATCAATTTCCTACAAATATCTCATTTTAATTACAAATTAAATCTTTTCGTGCACTTGCTTAATTATGATTGATAAATCTTAATGCAATTCAATTATATATTCAATTGAATACTAGCTACCTTCCAGAGGGATCTTCATCATTGAGTCCACTGCATATTAATCCAGCAGCACCAGCTGACAGCATATCATCACAGTTTAGTGCTGAAAGTTAACATATCAGATTGTCAAAGAGAAACCAACAATGTAAGTTATCAACAGCCCAAATCAATCAGATTTGTTTGCTTTTGATGTTAAAGTCCGCTATTAGGCCTTGGGGGACACTCCAATTGGATTCGGAGGGATGCTTGTTTTATCTTTTAGGGTTCCTGATCTGTGATTTGGTAGTATTTAAGGTGCAGACAACATTGTACAGTATATACTAATTTCAATAAAATTAGTCATGAAAAGCTACAAAGGTGAGACCAACAAGGATTATAGGTAGAAACATTTTACTGACATATTTCTTCCATTGATAACTATTGATGGACTTGAGATTTTTTACCAGTTACAGTTCCACCTCCTGTGAGCATCCCCAAGCTGCAGTTTGATTACATGTAAGCTACTTGTTTGATATGAAATATTTTCCATGAACCTCTGTGATCTCAGCTTTTTAGGCTTTTGGTGACTACATGTAACTTTATTGAAATAAGTTTATATTCACCTGAAGAGGAATAATGCTGAAGGACTCTTATGATCTCAATTTTTAGTTCTGGATCATCACACGTCTCCAAGCACTAAAAAGAAAATGCACAAACACAGTCAGCTCATACATAACACTCATGCAAAAATGGCTGAGACAAAAATAGTTCTGGTTTTAACCAGTAAATGAAAAAGATGAAAAAGTTAGATTGATGTATACCTCTGTAAGTGTTCTTGATATTCCACTGACATCTATCAGTTCTCTAATATATGAAAGGCTTGATACCTGAAAGTCTATCATAGATAGGAATGGAAAATGTAGTTGTAAGCAATAAAGATTTTCAGAAATTGAAGCATTTTGTTCTTAATAATAGCAAAAGTGAATGGATAGGTGGGTTTTATAGTTTAGCAAACATCTACAGCTGTGTTAGCATGTCAGGTACAAGTCAGCTGTGACAGACAGTAACACTCAAAAATCATTACCAAACAAATAACAAAGTTCTGGGACTCTTACCATCAATCATTCTTTTTTTCGGCTGCTCACAGTATAATCTGGTCAATGTCTCAAGAAGAGTGAATCTGACTGGTGATGAAGGAACCCTCAGCAGATTACCTGCAAGTCAACATTACATTATATACTGGTGTATAATTATAAAATAACTGTTATCTTGCATTCTGATTGGTTGGGACTGTGAATTTTATGAGAGTGCACAGCAAGTATGCTCACTTTTTATGTTGTCATATTCATGTCCAAAATAATGGCTGCTCTAATTTAAATTTCATAAAAGAAGCTGTGCTGCATGTGTGAAGGAATATAATAAAGTACTTGGGGATTGACAGAACAATCAAGAAGTGTTCAGAAGTGCTCTGCTAAACATTGTGCTTCTCCTAACACTTCTCTCATGTTCTGCGAATCCAGCTTTATACTGTACAGTAACTTCACAAAGCACGCATGTACATTTTCTATTTCTTTAATACAGTATGATAATATATTCTATAAATTAAAACAAAAAAATGCATGACAAAAAACATACCTAACTCTGTTAGCATGTTGACTACAGACTCTGCATACACTGACTCATCTGAGGATTTTTCCTTTATGAAAGGAAAGCTAAAGTGTAAAACAAGTACAAAAATCAGTAGTTGTTTGAACATTAGATTATTTGTCTTGTATTTAATAAACGTGTATGTTACATGCTTTAACTGCAGGTTATTCCTCCTCCTAATACTGTATTAAGGGTATTTCATCATCATATTATAAAACTTACCCGCATACTCTGATGAGCTGACACAGTGGTTTTTCATAAATTTGATCAACACTTAATCTTTCAGAACAGACCACTAACATATCTGAAACCATTTCTACATCCTTCATCAGCTAAAACAGGGTTAAAGAACAACGTAACTTATCAAATTAATACCACATCAAACGATCTGAAATGAGAATATCCCTTTCTTAACTGTTTTTCATAGTTCAAAAGATACAAATCCACGATTAAAGTACTTGGTCAGCCTGTGGATTGCTCGCAGATGCCGTTCGACGAGACCAGTCTGTGGATTGTGTAAATTCAAAAAGAAATCAATTGACTGAACTTTACATAGTTTCTTTTGCTATTAAGTGCAATCTGAGAAAATTCTATGTGGATGATTGATTTCAGAGCATCGTACCGAATGTTTATCGCAGAGCAGTTTGTGTGTCTTGGCCATACTGACAGGAACATATCGAGGACCGTTGGTTTGCTGCAAAAACAGCATCAAAATGTTAGAGAAAGCAACTTTTATTAGGTGTTACATTAGAAAACATGTTCATCTTTACCTTTTCATGGCCAAAAGTTACTTCTTCGTCTGTAATTACGTTGTTTACGACGGGAATAGTTTTTGTTTCTGTGGCCGTCGCCATTTTGTTTCTCTTTTCCACTTCTGTTTCTTGTTGCTAAGATACAAGAAAATGAACAGCCTCGGCTTGATGTGTCCTAACACAGGGAGCCCAAACAAATGATAAAATCCACTGATTTCACTTGAGGACCCCACGTTCCCTTGTTCCTTTTTGTTTTGTTTTGTTTTGATTCTTATGCTGTTGTTTTTTTTTCTATGTCTGTGCGTGCGTGCGTGCTTGTTTTTTTAATTTTTTTTTTTTTTTGAGCGCCATGAGTTTATCAGAGCAAACTGTTAAATGAGGGTCTTGAAGGGATAGAATGGGAGAGATGAGATTCGCCTTTTTTGGGGCTGGGAAAATGGGATTTCGTGCAAAATCTCTAATTACTCTAACTCTATAACTCGGACTGAGATTTTGCATAACTGGGACTTGTTCGCATTTGATCCAGCCAGCTGAATCGAGAAAATTTGCAAAACTGAAGTGTCATTTTTTAGTAGCCCGGCGACTAGGGAAACAGTGATTTCCTTATTTTATTTTCTCACTCAATGATAAATATCAGAAGAAATCTATGCAAAATATCAAAAATCTCCCATGAAAATGTAGATTTATCTCAAATATAATTTTTTATGAGTCAAGTTTTGCAGGCCGGATTCATGACACCTTTTTGCAGTGACGTCATTTCTACGTCACTATTTCAGATCAGCTGGATTATTATCATTATCATTATTATTATTATTATTAATATTAATATTATTATTATCATCATCATCATCATCATTATTGTTATCATTATCATCATCATCACCATCATCATCATCATCATTATTATTATTATTATTATTATTATTATTATTATTATTTGTTTAAATGATGGCAATTTGATTCAAACTAGATTTTCTTTATAATTTGGCTCGAGTTCCATGAGGGACAAAGGCTGTACCACCTATCAGCTATCAGTACTGGTAAAGTCGAAGAGAAATGTAAATATCTTTGCTTTAATTTTCTTCTTAAGCAGAGTACTCGAAACTTAGAAAGAGGTGCTCTTGACCGTAAGAGCTTACGTAATTAGACTAAACCAACATAAGCTAATAGAGCTGTCAATCACACCATATATGGAAGTCAGTGACACGGAGGACAAAACAACCAGTTTTCGTATTTACTATGCATAGCAAGCAACAAATATCTGTTAACAATAGATATCTCAACTAGAAAAACCTCAAGGAAAAACTGAAAACCTCGAGCTACCCGTTTGTCATGTAGAAAAAAAAGATGTTTCTATGAAGGTGAGTGATAACTTTGAAATGGTTTTCGAGGATGTTTTGATTATTACTGAAGTACCTTGGGTTATTTCATTAACCAAATGGTCACCTGAAGTATTTTGACTATTTCTAACCTGTTCTGCTTGTTTCGGTAAAAATATCGGTAAAGAATGTCATGTGTTGATATTTTTTCGTTTAATTTTAATTTGATTTGTGTCGAAAACTGAGTTTAGTGAAAACAAATGTTTCTCTTGCTGTAAACTCCTTCATTAATTTATTCAATCTAAACTACTATATATTGAATGAAAAACAACAAGGACATTCGGCTATTATCCATTAAGATTGATGAACCAAGCCAAGCAACAAATACTCCAATTAAAACTGAATAGTGTTAAAAATAGTGAGTTTGAAAATTTAAAAATACGCCAACAAGAGCTAGTATTTCATAACAACATCAAAACGAGGCAACATCGAGCAACCTGTTGCATGGCCGAAGTACTTTTTGACCCTGATCACCATTAAGAGAATAGTCATTTCCAATCAATATAACTTTATTTCAAACGTAAAACCTGAACCAGGAAATTCAAAACAGTTGTTTAACAACCAAGTTACAATCAGTGCATATATATCTTATTATCAAACTTAGGATCGAATGTACACATATATAGTATTGGAAACAGTATAGTTGGCCAACATCACCGACCTTCACTTCAACCAATCGTAAGGTGTGATGGTGCTAGGTTATGTGATATATAAGTATTTACCTTATTGATGGGCAGACAAATCGTTTGTCAGGTTCAGGTGACAATACTTAAAATAATATCGTACTGGGACCAAAAGGGATTCTGATCCGCGTGTGAGTGGTTTGGAGGTGGTAATGTGGCTAGAGGTTTTCAGTGGGTCAGTGTCGTCATTAGCTTCAACAAATTACTAAATGCATGCTAAAGGCGCACTATATTGAAATGGAAACAAGGAAGAATGGGAATAAAGAGATGTCGACCTTGATGTATGCAATAAGTCTCTCATTCCTCTTGCTGCTAGGTTTGGTTTCTTTTGAATTACTCATGCATTACCGTCTGTGTTTCAAACGTTGCTTTGTAACAAGACAACTATTGCATTTCTGATGGTCAGTGAAGATTTTAACGTTTTTTAAAAAACGTTAAAATTAATAAAACTTAGCCAGCCACCTGTATTTCCAGTTCCTCCCTTCCTCCCTCCAATCTTTCCTTGTTTCTCTTCTTTCTCATTTTGTTATGGCTTTCCCTCTTCCCGTTCGAAAGGGTGCCGGCCTACGTTGTGTTAACGTTGTGAGCTGCATTGTTCAATCTACATTGACTTAACTTCTGATGCATGTTTGTTTTGACTTCTATCTACCTTTAATAGTCTGTAATTAACAGAGGAATGCAACAAATTAAAACAAAATAAAACTTTTGTTATAAAAGCAAACTCAATTGTGTTGAAAATTCTGTTAAACAAAGTACCTGGGAATGCAAGATCAATTCCCTTGTGTTTACCAAACAGGTACCCGTTGTTGTTTCAAGTGATTTTGGAAGTGTTTGATACAAAAATCACTCCCATGACTTTGATCTATTAATACTAACATTTGATGGAATCCAACGACCAAGTTTTAGCACCAAATTTCTCTCCTTGAAATCTAAAGGAGTTCCATCGACATATAAGCCACGTAGCGCGATGGAGAATTAACGTTATCTGACGACAGAACTTTGCATGGTCGGTCATGCATTTAATCATGGAGGAGTTGCCTTTTATCCTAGCATGTAAAATACGATAATAATAATGAGCACAGAAAAACAATTTCTTAGGGTGAGCTTCAATTCTCTACTTTTATTTAATTATGTTAAGGATTTACCCTATTTTCCTCCGGGCAAAGCTTAGCCATGCACGCTTCACTTTCAGAGGTGATCGACGTTATCCATGAATGTTAAACGGTAGAGAAAAAACATGGAATGATGATGAATGCATATGCTAACTGATTGATTGTTCTCTTTTATCAGGATATTGCCATGTAAAGAAAACAGCAAACCTGCAATGAATATTATACTTACCATCTTTCTTTGTTTCTTGGGATGCGTATGCAGTTTCCCAGGTGAGAAAAGCAACAGTACGGTTTGATAAACTTCATCAGTGTCATTTCGATATCAATCTTTCATGTTATTAGCGCACCATGGGTTCCAGAGGTTATTTGCTTCATGATCAAAGGTTTATTGTCGCGATTGTCTTCGTCTCATGCTTCTTGGAAATTCTAACACATCGAGGCATCGATCTAAAAAAGGCCGAAGCACGCGTCACGCGCAACCCCTGTGCCATCCTGGGCATGCAAGCCTTGAGGTCAATACATTGCTTACTCCTAACTGTTTCATCCCTCATTTTATTTCGAAAATAACATAAACTAGTGAATAAAGAAGTTAGAAAGTCAGTACATGACGGAACTTCACACTCTTTAGCAAACATTATTAAGTTCAACATATATCAATCTTGTTTATAGCTTCCTCCTTCAGAGAGATAAAAAATCCGTCAAGAAAACTGACTGCAAATGCAAACCACGCCGCAGCAAACTCAGGTTCAATTCGTAAATATCTACCTTCAAAACATCATAACAACCACCAGTACCACAGCAAGACACGCAAACGACATCTGAGGAAAAAGAAGCAATACATAATACCTGGACTTGGAGCAGGCTTAGGTGCAGGACTTACTGGATATGGTTACGATTATGGGTCATTGGCAGCCAGTAATAACCCATTAGGGTATGCTACCCCAAACGATGCCGCGTATGGCGGATATGCAGCTGGAACGGCTGCAAGCAACGCACTAGGGAGCAGCTTATTACCAAGTACCGCGACAGGTGGTGCTCAACAAAGACAAAATCTATTAAGTTCTTTTGGTGGAACAGACGGGCTCAGTAGCTACGGCAACGCCGGGCTAGGTAGCTATAGCAACAACGCAGGGCTAAGTAGCTATGGCAACAACGCAGGGCTGAGTAGCTATGGTAGTAACGCAGGGCTGAGTAGCTATGGTAACAACGCAGGGCTGAGTAGCTATGGTAACAACGCAGGGCTGAGTAGCTATGGTAATAACGCAGGGCTGAGTAGCTATAGCAACGGAGCATCTAGCTATAACAGTCTAAATAATGGAGGGATAGATCCTAATGCGTTATCGAATACCATTGGCGGAGGTTATGATTCCAAACTAACGAACTCCCTAGCCAACAGTTTAAGTAACAGCTTAAGTAATGGCTTGAGTAATGGCTTAAGTAATGGCTTAAGTAATGGCTTGAGTAACAGTCAATTGAATGGAATGAACGCGTTAAACTCCTATGGTGCTGGAAGTGATGCTAACTCATATACAAACCTTAAGGGATTAAACTCCCTTGTCTCTTCCAGTTACAATACAGACGGAAAGGATCTTAGTAATTTAGGTGGAAAGTATACAGCAACATCTTTAAGTGCAGGACTAGACACTCCAAATGGAATATCAAATATTGCAAACCTCTTGAATAGTGCAGCAACGTCATTCGATACAGATGCACAGACTCAAGTTCTTGCCAATAATCATAATAATAATGGTAACCCCAATCGTTTTGGTCAGCGGTTTGGCAATCATTTGTCTGGGACTCATTCAAATGGAGGGCACGCACAATATCCAAGTCAGTCCACCCTTGCAGAGGCGCAGCTTTTTGGCAATCAACTTAGTCACTTATCTGCTGGAAAAATAAATCTTGGGAGTCACAGCCATGCTAGTAAGTAAATAAAGTCAAAACAAGGCGTATACTCTCTTTGCCAATTACAGTGCGACGCGCCTTACCGTAGCCACCCAACAAACTTTTGTACAAGTATACGATCAATCACTTCTTGCAAAGAATTTCCACATGAAAAAGACTGCCTATGAAAGTATTAAGTGTTAGCAAGTCAAACTGGTATTAGAGATAGAGATTTTTAAGCATTTTCTTCAAGTTCTTGCTCCGAAGTTCAAATCTTTGCGGTAATAACAAAGCAAGTTCACATGCAATTTTACAGATTCATCGTTTTCTGATTGGCTAACTTGTAAAAAAGTTTGTTGGGTGGCTACGGTAAGGCGCGTCGTGCTGTAAAATCACTCGGTTCTTGCTTTAGTCCACTGGCATCAACATTAACCATATTTGTTTTAACAAGGAAATCGGCTTTGCATGATCGGGTGACCGAACGCTATACGTGAGTGAAGTGTACCTCGACGCGATCATTTTTCGAGCAGTGCTCTCTTCTATTCATTACGCCGTACGACTAAAAATCTTCTTGTCTTCATATTTTTTAGATTACGCCGGCTATGGTGACAACATAGACCCAAACAGTCTTAATGAGATCGGTCAAATAGCTAGTACGGGTATATCTGATTCTTCATTACAAAGACTGCTTGGTCAACTGATGGCAGGGCAAATGGGGCACGCAGACCATGGTGAAACCAGCCAAAGTCTGGGAGGCTTGCCTAATGATGCAAGTGTATTTGAACAAGGAAACTCAGAGGTACCTATTGGCTTTCATTACGCTTGTGTAAATTCTGTCCCAGTTTCAATCGCATGTAATACTGACATCCTTTTGACAATGCTTTTTTATTTACATCAACATAATTAATGGTTACTGCAAGAAACGCTATGCGAGTGCCTGAAAAGGGAAAGGAAGGGATACTGAAAGTCGTCAAATGTTTTCTCTCTTTCCTATGTATATATATTTATTCCTTTATTCAGTTCAGTCATCCACTTCTTACACGTAGTTTGCTTTATATTAAAGCCCACAGAGACATCTTTAGATGATCAACAAGGATTCGCAGACCATCAGCTTTCACCCCTACTGCATGGACAAACCGTTCACGCTCATGCAAGCGACAAACCAAAGGCTGTTAATGATGAAGAGCATCATGCTTCGTCTTTTGCCATTCAAAAAGCCATGGACGTTAAGTTGAGAGCAGACAGAGAGCACCAAAAGAAGCTCAAAAACCTCAAAGAAAAATTGAGAAAGCTCAGAGAAAAGCTTCATATATTGAAAACGGAATACGACGGCGATAGTTCAGAAGGTAATTTGCGTCTGGTTTTAGTTTATCGTAATTCCAGTATTGATCGCATGGTATACTTGTTTGTCTTTCAGATGAGGACTTGGATTCCCAACTCTCGTCTGAGCTCTCAGAGAAGTCTGAAATGGAAACACTGGATGACTTGAAAAAGGCAACAGAAGATGCTATCAAAGAACTTCAAAAGGAAACTTTGAAGGTCGCGAAAGCGAAAGGCTTGACAGGTGAAGTATACTCAGTAAACTATAAGTTTTTCTGTCGGTCCTTGTAAAATTTTGGCAGTTGTATGAGGATGCAGACAATATACGTATTGGACCTTAGCAGGCACTCAGCCCTGCGTGTAGAAGTACGTCCTTCTTGATTGCTTCGAAAGGCTTGCCAGGGGCAGATCCAAGATTTTGTCCAGGGAGGGGTGCAGGACACAAAGTCAGCCCAGGGGGTACAACCCTCAGAATCAAAGAAAGAAAACATCATTTCGTATTGGGTATCATCAAAATATGAGACACAAAGTTGCTCCGAAGGGGGTGCGTAACCCCTGCACCCCTTCCCTGGATCTGTCCTTGCTTGCTACCAGAAACTGCTTGCATAACATTGCGCGTAATATTTACCTTGTGTCACGGCCCATCAGACGTAACATTTAACGTTAGTGTTCCTTAATTCAGCTGGTAGCAGCTCCGAGGGGAGGGAGGGTGCGCAGGTGCTCTGTTTTAAGCGTGTGAGATCACGAGGAATCGTACTACTATACAGACCTCTCGCTTATTAGCAAGCACCGCACTTCCAAACTTTGCTACACTTGCTCCTTGAAAGCCAATAGCACATATAGTATATATAGCACATAGCACAAAATATTTGACAAAATAGTATCAATTTGATCTGTGCCGGAGCTAGTCGTGCCCTGACTTTGATCAGCACAGAAGCTATTAGTAGTATGAGAGTGGCGGTTCTGCATCAATATTTTGAGGTGCCAGTGAGGTGCCAGTGAGGTGCATGTTCCATTTTGAGGTGCCCGCATGCTGAGGTGCTGGGGGAGGGGTGGGGTGGTGAGTCATGTCTATTTTTAGATTCGAGGATTGCACCACGCGATGCAAGGAAGGATGAAGTTTTTATTCATTTAATATTTCTCAAAAATATAGACTCCTTGACGGGGATTCGAACCCCGGTCACTTGCTCGACAGGCAAGTATACTAACCACTGTACTATCAAGGATTTTGATGTTTTTTCTCTATCATAAAATATATAAAAAAAGTCTCACGAGTCGGGATCGAACCAACAAATGGCTGTTTTTTACACTACAGTCTGTCGCTCTACCAACTGAGCTATCATGAGATTTATACTTTTACTCTTCATTAAAACCCTATATTCGAGTTTATCCAAATAATATAGACTGAACGATTATGCATCATGAGTAAGGATGCTGCTTTGTTTCATATTTTTCTTTATCATGTGGGATTAGCCTTGGAATCATACCCCTATTCACTCCCCATATTTTGAATAAAATATGATGACCTTAATGGGATTCGAACCCATAACTTCTGATCTGGAGTCAGAGATGCTAACCATTACACTATAAGGTCCTTTTTGGTTCCAAAAAGCTAAAATTCATAATTATGTTACTAGCCTGGATGGGAAGACACTATTCTGCAGGTGGTATTTGTAATTCGATTGTACACATTAATCTTTGAGATACCGATTTATTGTTCATTGTGTGAATTCCACATTGTACATTGTTTAAGCAAGTGACTTAGAGACGGCAGAGTACCAAATAACACCGTACGAAATATAATGTAACTTTTCCCGCTGTTTTTGTCTCCGTACTCATTTGATTAAACCATACCAGAGATTTCTATAACTAGATTAGATAACTAGATAAATTCCTCGGTGACATACAAATTTTAGAACATAAAGATACGAACTAAATATATCTTATATACAAGAGAAATAATTATGGATAGGAGAAAAAGAAACTTTAAACTTAACGGTGTTAAACATAAGTCATCAACGTGTGTTGCTAAATAATTTGAAAACTTTAGGTTGTGTGACTTTCAAGACACAATGAAAACACCCGCTAACCACTTCTAATAATGCAAATAATTAAATTTGAACTAGCTCTTCGAAGCCAGAGTTTTCTTTCTTCACTACTCAATAAATGTACATCTGCTAAATGATTCGAAAGTTTTGCTAAATTCGTTTCAAAACATCCTGGAACAGGACAATCTTTAGGGTATCGTATTGACATTATGACTACTTGGTATTCATAATATACTTTATAAAAGTCCTTTTGTTCGTGTGTTTCAGCACCTAGACCAGAGCTTTTTGGTACTCGGGACATTTTTGAATAAAAATTGTCCTTGTTATCACAATTTTAGAATAAAACCGGGACAAATCTCATAATCGGGACATTTTTGAATAAAAATTGTCCTTGTTATCACGATTTTAAAACAAAACCGGGACATTTTTAGTACTATCACAAGGACATCGGGACATTTTGGAATCAAAATTGTCCTTGTTATCGCTATTTTATAATAAAACCGGGACATTTTTAGTACTATCACAAGGACATCGGGACATTTTGGAATCAAAATTGTCCCTGTTATCGCTATTTTATAATAAAACCGGGACATTTTTAGTACTATCACAAGGACATCGGGACATTTTTGAAGAAAAATTGTCCTTGTTTTTAGAATAAAGTCGGGACAACTTGCTACTCGGGATAGTTTTATGTTGACAATGTTGGGAGCATAGTTCAACACCAGGTGATGTGGTATTACAAAGACAGCAGATACCCTTTCGTTTTCTTCAAATACTTTATTTGCGCATTCTATAATGTGTATTTACAGTTGTTGTTATAAATAGTGAATTTAAACAGTTATTGTTAATTAACCGGTCTTATAATGACCGTATGCTAAGGTAGTCACACCATCCTCTAAGATGTGACGTTTGTCATTATAGGGGCTAAGCCCTATTTTGTTTAAGTTAATCGTAAAGACTTGATGCTTATAACTACGTATTTGTGTCATATTAGCCATGGTTCTTTTTCGCTTAAACAAACAATCTCTATAGTGGGTATGTCTAATATCCCGCTTGGTTACCTGTTTCGAAATTCCTTTAGCAGTTTTCTTCTCAACCTCACGACCATCCTCTGCATACAGAAGAGAATACATCTTGGGGCGTAGACCCACAAATTCTTGTATCGGTAAACCATGGGTCTCATCTTTCATCTTTCCCAGTACTTTCTTATTTCGAGTGCTGTGTAGAAAATGATCCGTGGGGTACTCCGAGGTATCGAAGCAGTCGATGTCTTGGTACATGTCTTGGTAAATGTCCTCCGTCTCAATGCTGTAACATAAAGAATCTGTGTCTGTGAACAAGAGGGTGGCCTGGTCGCCATATTTCTGTTTGATGTAATTGTAATGAAAATCATACATCAGCGTTTTTGACAGGTCTAGAATGCAGAACCCCACGTAGATGGGTCGGTTGAGGTACAAGGTGGGTTTTTTCATGTTGACAGCCACTAAGTTTTCATCAAAGATTCTGAAGTAGTCGAAAAGAGGCGATGCTGTTAGTTTCTTGAGTTGTTTTTCCGTGTTCACTAGTTTTACATTGACACGCTTTCTCAAATTTTCCATGGTCTTACCAAAGACACTGTTGTTCATCAATTTGAAAAAGTCTTTTTCAAAATCATTACGTGCATTCTTTCGCTTCTCTGTATTGAAGTCGATGTAGGTCTTGAGCCAGGGTGACTGGTCAAACCCCAACACACGGTGCACTTTCTCTAACTTCATGCCTAGAGACAGATACTGTTGCAGGTTACGGTAGTGAAGTATATAGTGCTTCTTATCGTTCAAGTTGGGTACCAGCTTGTCTGTGGGGGTGTGGTTGAGTTGTAAGTCTTCAAGAAGTTGTCGACAGTAGGGAGAGAGCACTTCCTCTGTAACCTTTTGTCTTTCTGGGGCCAGGGGGTAGTCGTTGTGAAGGTCATGCAGTTCTTTAGGGTAGTTGAGGTCGACTTCCAAAATGTATCCCTCACTTCCGCATGTAGGAATGGTCATGAGGTTCTCAAGAAGTTCTTCTACTTCCGGGTCACTCAACCACCCAAAGTTGTTAGTAGGTAGTGGTTGAATCATGCTAGTCCCATACAAGTTGTTCGCGTCCAGGTACATGAGGTAATTATTCCCCTGTTCAGGGTCATACCCATCAACATAGGGATTGTTTGCTTTAGCATATCTATGCGTAATCATCGAAATCCCACCTCGCAACCCCTCCTCTACAAACAGATACATATCTGGGTCAGTCAAGAGCTCAAGCTTGACGCCAGTCATTTTTAAACATGCTAACCAGGAAAGACCTGGAGAGGTGTAGAAGTGACCTGGGTCGAGTTCGTAGTACTCTAAACAAATTTCTCTAAAATTTTCAAATACATCCGCTAGTAGTAAAACATCCGATTTTAAGTACAAGTCATGATAGTCACCCAGGGTCTGACAGTGAAACGTCTGAAAAACCTGTCGCGCATGCTCGTAATCACTTTCAGAAATAGTGCTGCCCGTCAATGAACTGTAAAACCGATCACGAGATGGCAGCTGGGGTTCTTCAAACTTTTCAAAACTGTCAACATATTCATAGGGGTACACCCCCTTGCGTAACAAAAGAGGTACTTTGTCATCATCAGTATACTTTTTCAAAATTCGAAAGTTATCCGCACCCCCCTTACTTAAATTATCTACTAACTTCTCCAGTGAGCTGTTTAGAAATTGTAGTGAATCAATAAACACTAAATCTCCTACTGAAAATGAAATGTACTTTTCTGTATTGTTGGGGATGCATGAAATGCTTTCCCCCTTGAGCTTTCCAAGTCCTTGTATTATGAGATGCGAATCGTACCCTCGCAGATTGTGAAGAACAACGGGTATCTTCCCTGTAAACTTGTAATTCAAGTTACAGTCATTGTGGGCCGCCCCCCTATACGCCCCTGTCAAATGATCATGGTCCCTCACCCTGTCCGCACCCAATTCAGAGTTACAAATGTGACATTCGGTTGCTGATTGAAATTCCCGCTCCTGTTCTTCACTTATTACCATGGGTACGACCACCTTCAAAATCTGCCCTATCTGTTTTTCTTCTTCCAATAAACAGTCTAAGAATTTATCGACACAATTTTTCCCCCGATATAGAACAGGGGGGTAGCAATACTGCTCAACAGTCGATACTACAGTATAACAAAACCCACTCGGTTTGTGTTGTTGGGTTTTCTGAGTAAAACTTTGTTGATCATCTAATTGTGGTTCGTTACAGTTAACTAAAATCGACTCGAAATCCGCATAAATGATAAAAGGTACTTTCAATTGTTTTTGCACCTCTGTATACGATAATGTTGTATGGTCTTCATCAGGCAGTCTGATTTTCTGCGGTCCGTGTTTACTACAATGAGGCTCGTGAGCCTCCAACAAATCTTGCCTGACAAAGCCATGCAGACAATAAGTGCAATGGTACATACGATGCTCGTGTCTATTTAAACTATATAGCAAACGGTCAAAATCTCTAATTAAACAATAGTGACGGGTGTCGTCTTTAGAAAATAGTAATAAATTAACATGTACTTCTTTCTTCTCCTTAGTAATATATAATGGGAAGAGCTCTTCGTCTTCATACCCAAACACATTCACGCTCAATTCACTATTCTGTTTCTCAAATTTAGCTATCTGATTGAGCCTGACGGGGTACTCGATTCCCAACATATTTAATTCTGATTCGTACCTTTGGTAATTGTTGATGCGGTTGGGGTTGTTTCGTCGGTCCACGGGGTGCTTCGCTGCCAATATTGACCACAGAAAACACTTTTGATCTTCATTTTGAATGTTCAATACCGCTTTCTTGTCTTTGATCTTTTTCGGTAGTGGTAAATAGCTTGCTCCTTTCAATGGGGTGTAGGCAGCAATCCCCAAGTTGAGTTCTACTACCTATCATATAAAAATTGTGATTAGATCAAATGATAGTATTAAGAAATACTCTATTGTACTCTCCTAAATCCGAAGAACAATAGTGGGGATTAACTATGATTAGCACCATTCATGTCATTCATGAATTCGTCAACCCGAGTGAAAAATGATTTTACTACGAAGGGGGGGGGGGGGGGGGGGGGGGGTGGGGGGGGTGGGGTGAGGAGATGTCATACGCAGACTCGTTGTATATATTTTAGTGATCTTACCTGTTCTAGTCGCCATCCGGACCCCTCCCGTTGATATTCCAAGAAAGAATCCTTGATCTTTTCCACTGCTTGGTCATAGTTTTTCTCTACTTCTGTATCATTCACTGTGGTAAAGCATTTTGATCGAAAATGGGGTAAGGCTATCACGTCTTCACCGTCGGGACTCGACTTGACCATTTTTACTTTCACACACAAGAACCACTTTATACCACGGTGTTTTCTTAGCTGTGTCTTTAGCTGTCTAATAATGGTTTTCTTTTTTCTGCCCAGGGTAAGAAGAAGGTCATATTTTTCTCGTTTGTGAGGTGTATATTTATATACAGTAGCGTTTCCACCCAGGGCGCACTCTTCAGTAACAGTCTCACCACTTCCTTCTTGTACAACATCAGCAGTCTGTAAAACAAAAACAAAATCCCAAAGATGAATCCTTTCTTTCCTTTCTTAGCATACTTTATCCCACATACATTACATGATAATTATAGCGGCTCACCTACCACACTATCATCTCCTAAAATCTCTCCATCGTAATCTTCATACATTTCTTGTGGTATATTCGCTAGCTGAATATAAGAAAAAACACATACATGAATATAGTGGTAGTGATATACACACATGCAATATGATAATCATATGATAATCACCTCGTATTCAATAAGCTCTGCATCGTTGAGTTTCTGCTTTTTCATCGGTGCGGTGTTTTCTTTGTCCTCTTTTTTTCCCTTCGATGAACCACCATTACATACATTCTCATGTCTTGTAAGGTTGTGCTTTCTCTTAAAAGATCGACCACAATTCAAGCATGTGAAAGATGGGTGGTTCTCATGCGCCTCATGTAAGTGACGTGATAAAGATTTTCGCTTGTTGAAGCCTGTCTTACAGTGTTCACACATGAAGTTATTCTACAAAGAAGAAATATACATTTAGAAAATATCATTTCAGAAATGTTATGGTTATGATAAACAATCATACCTGTTTTACTTCAAACTCCTCCTGCATCAAGTCGTCAATTACATAGTGTGGTAATTCACCCTCACGTACCATCTCATCTAATTGGTGAAGCTGAAAGATAGAAATTTAGAAGTTAAAAAAGGAATGATTTCTTCAAGTCTCTCACACACACACTTAACCTCTCCATTCAGAAATGAACATAAAATCGAAAATGAAACTTACCTGAATTTTGGGGTCAGTCACTCCATCCAACATTTCTTCCAAGTGTTCTTCAGTCCAAAGTGGTGTGTTATGTTCCATCTCCTTTGATGATCGTGTTTAGGCTAAGCCAACATCGGTTTATATAAAAGTTCTAAACTAACAAAGTGACGTAATGCCACCAAAATAACTACTACTGCACCATCACTGTTACAATAATGCTCTGGCTAGCCATGTACTTTCTATTTTTAGCCATGACATCATTATAACAGTGATGGTGCAATAGTAGTTATTTTTGGTGGCATTACGTCACTTTGTTAGTTTAGAACTTTTATATAAACCGATGTTGGCTTAGCCTAAACACGATCATCAAAGGAGATGGAACATAACACACCACTTTGGACTGAAGAACACTTGGAAGAAATGTTGGATGGAGTGACTGACCCCAAAATTCAGGTAAGTTTCATTTTCGATTTTATGTTCATTTCTGAATGGAGAGGTTAAGTGTGTGTGTGAGAGACTTGAAGAAATCATTCATTTGTTTAGCTTCTAAATTTCTATCTTTCAGCTTCACCAATTAGATGAGATGGTACGTGAGGGTGAATTACCACACTATGTAATTGACGACTTGATGCAGGAGGAGTTTGAAGTAAAACAGGTATGATTGTTTATCATAACCATAACATTTCTGAAATGATATTTTCTAAATGTATATTTCTTCTTTGTAGAATAACTTCATGTGTGAACACTGTAAGACAGGCTTCAACAAGCGAAAATCTTTATCACGTCACTTACATGAGGCGCATGAGAACCACCCATCTTTCACATGCTTGAATTGTGGTCGATCTTTTAAGAGAAAGCACAACCTTACAAGACATGAGAATGTATGTAATGGTGGTTCATCGAAGGGAAAAAAAGAGGACAAAGAAAACACCGCACCGATGAAAAAGCAGAAACTCAACGATGCAGAGCTTATTGAATACGAGGTGATTATCATATGATTATCATATTGCATGTGTGTATATCACTACCACTATATTCATGTATGTGTTTTTTCTTATATTCAGCTAGCGAATATACCACAAGAAATGTATGAAGATTACGATGGAGAGATTTTAGGAGATGATAGTGTGGTAGGTGAGCCGCTATAATTATCATGTAATGTATGTGGGATAAAGTATGCTAAGAAAGGAAAGAAAGGATTCATCTTTGGGATTTTGTTTTTGTTTTACAGACTGCTGATGTTGTACAAGAAGGAAGTGGTGAGACTGTTACTGAAGAGTGCGCCCTGGGTGGAAACGCTACTGTATATAAATATACACCTCACAAACGAGAAAAATATGACCTTCTTCTTACCCTGGGCAGAAAAAAGAAAACCATTATTAGACAGCTAAAGACACAGCTAAGAAAACACCGTGGTATAAAGTGGTTCTTGTGTGTGAAAGTAAAAATGGTCAAGTCGAGTCCCGACGGTGAAGACGTGATAGCCTTACCCCATTTTCGATCAAAATGCTTTACCACAGTGAATGATACAGAAGTAGAGAAAAACTATGACCAAGCAGTGGAAAAGATCAAGGATTCTTTCTTGGAATATCAACGGGAGGGGTCCGGATGGCGACTAGAACAGGTAAGATCACTAAAATATATACAACGAGTCTGCGTATGACATCTCCTCACCCCACCCCCCCCACCCCCCCCCCCCCCCCCCCCCCCCCCCCCCCCCCTTCGTAGTAAAATCATTTTTCACTCGGGTTGACGAATTCATGAATGACATGAATGGTGCTAATCATAGTTAATCCCCACTATTGTTCTTCGGATTTAGGAGAGTACAATAGAGTATTTCTTAATACTATCATTTGATCTAATCACAATTTTTATATGATAGGTAGTAGAACTCAACTTGGGGATTGCTGCCTACACCCCATTGAAAGGAGCAAGCTATTTACCACTACCGAAAAAGATCAAAGACAAGAAAGCGGTATTGAACATTCAAAATGAAGATCAAAAGTGTTTTCTGTGGTCAATATTGGCAGCGAAGCACCCCGTGGACCGACGAAACAACCCCAACCGCATCAACAATTACCAAAGGTACGAATCAGAATTAAATATGTTGGGAATCGAGTACCCGTCAGGCTCAATCAGATAGCTAAATTTGAGAAACAGAATAGTGAATTGAGCGTGAATGTGTTTGGGTATGAAGACGAAGAGCTCTTCCCATTATATATTACTAAGGAGAAGAAAGAAGTACATGTTAATTTATTACTATTTTCTAAAGACGACACCCGTCACTATTGTTTAATTAGAGATTTTGACCGTTTGCTATATAGTTTAAATAGACACGAGCATCGTATGTACCATTGCACTTATTGTCTGCATGGCTTTGTCAGGCAAGATTTGTTGGAGGCTCACGAGCCTCATTGTAGTAAACACGGACCGCAGAAAATCAGACTGCCTGATGAAGACCATACAACATTATCGTATACAGAGGTGCAAAAACAATTGAAAGTACCTTTTATCATTTATGCGGATTTCGAGTCGATTTTAGTTAACTGTAACGAACCACAATTAGATGATCAACAAAGTTTTACTCAGAAAACCCAACAACACAAACCGAGTGGGTTTTGTTATACTGTAGTATCGACTGTTGAGCAGTATTGCTACCCCCCTGTTCTATATCGGGGGAAAAATTGTGTCGATAAATTCTTAGACTGTTTATTGGAAGAAGAAAAACAGATAGGGCAGATTTTGAAGGTGGTCGTACCCATGGTAATAAGTGAAGAACAGGAGCGGGAATTTCAATCAGCAACCGAATGTCACATTTGTAACTCTGAATTGGGTGCGGACAGGGTGAGGGACCATGATCATTTGACAGGGGCGTATAGGGGGGCGGCCCACAATGACTGTAACTTGAATTACAAGTTTACAGGGAAGATACCCGTTGTTCTTCACAATCTGCGAGGGTACGATTCGCATCTCATAATACAAGGACTTGGAAAGCTCAAGGGGGAAAGCATTTCATGCATCCCCAACAATACAGAAAAGTACATTTCATTTTCAGTAGGAGATTTAGTGTTTATTGATTCACTACAATTTCTAAACAGCTCACTGGAGAAGTTAGTAGATAATTTAAGTAAGGGGGGTGCGGATAACTTTCGAATTTTGAAAAAGTATACTGATGATGACAAAGTACCTCTTTTGTTACGCAAGGGGGTGTACCCCTATGAATATGTTGACAGTTTTGAAAAGTTTGAAGAACCCCAGCTGCCATCTCGTGATCGGTTTTACAGTTCATTGACGGGCAGCACTATTTCTGAAAGTGATTACGAGCATGCGCGACAGGTTTTTCAGACGTTTCACTGTCAGACCCTGGGTGACTATCATGACTTGTACTTAAAATCGGATGTTTTACTACTAGCGGATGTATTTGAAAATTTTAGAGAAATTTGTTTAGAGTACTACGAACTCGACCCAGGTCACTTCTACACCTCTCCAGGTCTTTCCTGGTTAGCATGTTTAAAAATGACTGGCGTCAAGCTTGAGCTCTTGACTGACCCAGATATGTATCTGTTTGTAGAGGAGGGGTTGCGAGGTGGGATTTCGATGATTACGCATAGATATGCTAAAGCAAACAATCCCTATGTTGATGGGTATGACCCTGAACAGGGGAATAATTACCTCATGTACCTGGACGCGAACAACTTGTATGGGACTAGCATGATTCAACCACTACCTACTAACAACTTTGGGTGGTTGAGTGACCCGGAAGTAGAAGAACTTCTTGAGAACCTCATGACCATTCCTACATGCGGAAGTGAGGGATACATTTTGGAAGTCGACCTCAACTACCCTAAAGAACTGCATGACCTTCACAACGACTACCCCCTGGCCCCAGAAAGACAAAAGGTTACAGAGGAAGTGCTCTCTCCCTACTGTCGACAACTTCTTGAAGACTTACAACTCAACCACACCCCCACAGACAAGCTGGTACCCAACTTGAACGATAAGAAGCACTATATACTTCACTACCGTAACCTGCAACAGTATCTGTCTCTAGGCATGAAGTTAGAGAAAGTGCACCGTGTGTTGGGGTTTGACCAGTCACCCTGGCTCAAGACCTACATCGACTTCAATACAGAGAAGCGAAAGAATGCACGTAATGATTTTGAAAAAGACTTTTTCAAATTGATGAACAACAGTGTCTTTGGTAAGACCATGGAAAATTTGAGAAAGCGTGTCAATGTAAAACTAGTGAACACGGAAAAACAACTCAAGAAACTAACAGCATCGCCTCTTTTCGACTACTTCAGAATCTTTGATGAAAACTTAGTGGCTGTCAACATGAAAAAACCCACCTTGTACCTCAACCGACCCATCTACGTGGGGTTCTGCATTCTAGACCTGTCAAAAACGCTGATGTATGATTTTCATTACAATTACATCAAACAGAAATATGGCGACCAGGCCACCCTCTTGTTCACAGACACAGATTCTTTATGTTACAGCATTGAGACGGAGGACATTTACCAAGACATGTACCAAGACATCGACTGCTTCGATACCTCGGAGTACCCCACGGATCATTTTCTACACAGCACTCGAAATAAGAAAGTACTGGGAAAGATGAAAGATGAGACCCATGGTTTACCGATACAAGAATTTGTGGGTCTACGCCCCAAGATGTATTCTCTTCTGTATGCAGAGGATGGTCGTGAGGTTGAGAAGAAAACTGCTAAAGGAATTTCGAAACAGGTAACCAAGCGGGATATTAGACATACCCACTATAGAGATTGTTTGTTTAAGCGAAAAAGAACCATGGCTAATATGACACAAATACGTAGTTATAAGCATCAAGTCTTTACGATTAACTTAAACAAAATAGGGCTTAGCCCCTATAATGACAAAACGTCACATCTTAGAGGATGGTGTGACTACCTTAGCATACGGTCATTATAAGACCGGTTAATTAACAATAACTGTTTAAATTCACTATTTATAACAACAACTGTAAATACACATTATAGAATGCGCAAATAAAGTATTTGAAGAAAACGAAAGGGTATCTGCTGTCTTTGTAATACCACATCACCTGGTGTTGAACTATGCTCCCAACATTGTCAACATAAAACTATCCCGAGTAGCAAGTTGTCCCGACTTTATTCTAAAAACAAGGACAATTTTCTTCAAAAATGTCCCGATGTCCTTGTGATAGTACTAAAAATGTCCCGGTTTTATTATAAAATAGCGATAACAGGGACAATTTTGATTCCAAAATGTCCCGATGTCCTTGTGATAGTACTAAAAATGTCCCGGTTTTATTATAAAATAGCGATAACAAGGACAATTTTGATTCCAAAATGTCCCGATGTCCTTGTGATAGTACTAAAAATGTCCCGGTTTTGTTTAAAATCGTGATAACAAGGACAATTTTTATTCAAAAATGTCCCGATTATGAGATTTGTCCCGGTTTTATTCTAAAATTGTGATAACAAGGACAATTTTTATTCAAAAATGTCCCGAGTACCAAAAAGCTCTGGTCTAGGTGCTGAAACACACGAACAAAAGGACTTTTATAAAGTATATTATGAATACCAAGTAGTCATAATGTCAATACGATACCCTAAAGATTGTCCTGTTCCAGGATGTTTTGAAACGAATTTAGCAAAACTTTCGAATCATTTAGCAGATGTACATTTATTGAGTAGTGAAGAAAGAAAACTCTGGCTTCGAAGAGCTAGTTCAAATTTAATTATTTGCATTATTAGAAGTGGTTAGCGGGT